>BQNB010115085.1:0-17587 GCA_026074375.1 Tanacetum coccineum
A
This sequence comes from Tanacetum coccineum, assembly GCA_026074375.1. Classification (NCBI taxonomy): domain Eukaryota; kingdom Viridiplantae; phylum Streptophyta; class Magnoliopsida; order Asterales; family Asteraceae; genus Tanacetum; species Tanacetum coccineum. The sequence continues at coordinate 2 of BQNB010115085.1, forward strand.
TCTTGTGTTATTGATCTGAGAAGTAACACGCCCCGGACCCATATTCCGCTGCGACCCAATTTGGGGGTGTTACACATAAACTGGCTCAAACAATGAACAACATATGAAATATCATGTCTAGTGTTAGTTAGGTAAATAAGTTTACCCATTAACTTCTGATAATCAGTAATTTTCTCAAGAACGTGATCACTTTCAGTAGCCTCATTAGAAATAACCAGTTTAGATAATAAAGGAGTATCAACAGGTTTACAAGCAAGCATTCCATATTCAGATAACAAATCCAAAACATACTTCCTTTGGTTAAGATAGATACCCTTTTCAGTATCAACAACTTCAATTCGAAGAAAATATTTAAGTTTTTCCAAATCTTTAATCATGAACTTAGATTTAAGAAAAACCTTAAACTTTTCAATTTCAGCCACATTATTACCAGTAATGATAATATCATCCACATATACAAGTAAAGCAAAAAAACACCCTTATCAGTCTTAGTAAAGAGAGAATAGTCAGACTTGCTTTGACTGAAACCATTTTCAATCAAAGTAGAAGTGAATTTAGCATTCCATTGCCTGGGTGCTTGCTTTAACCCATATAAATTTTTTTAGCTTCCACACCTTGTTACCTGAAGGGAAACATCCCTCGGGTGGTTTCATATAAACATCCTCATCTAAATCACCATAAAGAAAGGCATCGTTCACACCAAGCTGAAAAATAGGCCAAAACTGAGAAACAACAACATTCAATAAACATTTAACAATGAGCATTTTCACTACAGGAGAAAATTTTTCCTCATAATCAATACTTTTCTTTTGACTAAAACCCTGAGCCACAAGTCTAGCCTTAAATCTATCAATCTCACCACTAGATTGAAACTTAATCTTATGAATCCATTTACTACCAATGGATTTTCTACCTTTAGGAAGATCTACAATTTCCTAAGTGTCATTCCTAAGTAAAGCATTCATTTCTTGATTCATAGCATCAATCCAATGAGAAAATTTAGAAGCTTCAGAAAAAGACTTAGGCTCAAAATGTTTATTTAGTTGAGTAATAAAACAATAATTTTCAAAATTAATCTTGGAATACCCAACATACTTTTTAATCCCATATTTGACATTTGAATCCACAACAAAATCATTGTAACTTTTAGGAAAAACATTTTGTCTAGAAGACCTTCTTAGATTTTTATTATCCTGAGAAACAGTATTTGGATTTTGATCCATATTACCCTCAGAAAATACATTCTCTTCAAGTGTGGTAACATCCTCATTCTGAGTGGAAAAAATGTTATCACTGCTATCAGTATCATTTCCAGAATTGATTGGAAAATCGGCAGTGACAGAAATTCCACCAGACTCAAAAGAGCAGCTACTAGCACTCTGTGACTTTTTGCTATCACAATTTCGATTAAGGTCTACTCTCTCATCATCATTGGGTATCTCGGGATATTCAAGGTCAAAAAGTTTATATGATTAACATCTTGAAAAACATTTTCAGTAGCATCTTTTATTTTATCAGGATCCTTAAAAGGAAAAATGTTCTCAAAGAACTTAACATCTCTTGAAAAAATGAACTAATGCTTATCAAGACTATATAACCTATATCCTTTCTTAACACTAGAATACCCTATTAAAACACACTTTTCAGATCTGCTTCCAAACTTATCACTAGAATTGACAAGGGTAGCAAAACACAAACATCCAAAAACTCTTAAATGAGCGAGAGAATGAAATTTTTTATATATCATCTCATAAGGAGATTTTCCACTTAGCACAGAGGAAGGAAGCCTGTTAATAAGACAAGTAGCAGTTAGAATACATTCAGGCCACATCCTGAAAGGAATTCCCACTTGAAACATTAGAGATCTAGCAACATTTAAAAGATGTCTATGTTTCCTTTCAGCAATGCCATACTGTTGTGGAGTATAAGCATAAAAAGTTTGATGAATAATACCTTTATCAGCACAAAATTTATTAACATGTTGATTAACAAACTCAGTTCCATTATCACTTCTAAAAACTTTAATTATCTTATTAAACTGATTTTCAATCAGATTATAAAAAACAATAATAAATTGTCAAAACTTCATCCTTAGACTTAATCATATATACCCAAACAACTCTTGTGTAATCATCCACAACAGTTAAAAAATATTTAAACCCTTTAGAACTATTAACCCTATAAGGTCCCCCATAAATCCAGATGCACAAGTTCTCCCAGAGAACTTGATATGTCACACCCCGTAAGTTCAGGTCAATATTTTTAAACTTTTCTAATCATTGCTTTTGACTTTTATACGTTACGTTTGAATCTGACAGTTTACGAGGAAGTTAAACCGCGTAAATCCGAAAAACGTCATCCGGTGTGTCCCGGCATCAGTTATTAATTAATTTAGGCCTTATAGGAGATATTTTAACTTTTCTGAGTGTTTCGTGATTTTTAATCACTTCCGATTTAATTTTAGGGTTTTATCTTTTAAATTGCGTTTTTCTCGTTTTTAATCAAACGGAACCCCGAAAACTCGAAATATTTTCGTGTAAACTTTAGTTATCATCCATCTCATTTCATTAAGTGAAAATTTTCATGTGACCCTCCCCTTGGAGCCTTGTTCGTCCGCCAATACCCAACCAAGACAACCATAGCATTTGAAATTAATTCCAAGCATCTTATTTTTGAAATCTACATGCATGTGCATGAAAATGACATATGAGGGAGTCACCCTTATGCACAAAAAACTAGCCAAGACATATGCATGTGACTTCTTACACTCTTGACCACATTTGACTCACATTGGCTAGAATTATTTTCATAAGGACTTTGGCTAGCAAAAATTTTGTGTGGTCTTGCTTTTGTAAACCCAAAACCGGACGCACCCTATGATGAGCCAAGAAAGAGTAGCTCAAGCCAAATGACTTGAACTATGATACCAAAAAACCCTAACTTGATCCTATAAATACCATACTTTCTCACACTTAGGTTATTATCTCATTTCAAAGCCAACAACAAAAATCTTTTCTCTCCCTCTCCTCTTGATAACCCACGGCACACACACCCTTTCTAGGGTTTTCATTTTCTTTGATTCTTTTCAAAATCTAAGTGTTTTAAATTCATTTCTAAGGGTTTTTAAGGTAGATCCAAGTATTGGTTGGTTGATTTTCAAGGGTTTCCTAAAGATTATAAAATTAGGATTTCTAATTTTATAAGTGTGTTTTATAGATTTTATAATTTTAGGTATATATCTTGTGATTCTCTACTTGTTTCTTCATTCTTGTAAGCATCCTTGACCCATCTCTTGTTTCATTTCTTTTATTCTTATGAATATTGTTCTAGTTTAAGAGTCCATGTATTTGTGTTACTTTTATAAAAATGGAAGTATTATGTTTGTTGTTTTATAAGTTATGGTGAGATGAATTAAAAAGTGGGTTGCACCAATAAAAATGAAGGGATTAGGTTAGATTAAGTGTGGTTTTATTGGTTGGTTTAGTAGTGATCGGGATTAGGCTATAATAAGCACTATTGTGGCGTTTGGATGGATTTTTAGGAGTATTTATGAAAAGGGATGTTGCTGATCCGAATTAGTTTTGAGGTTTTGAGCGACCTAAAAATGTTTTCATTAGGCGTAAAATTAGTTTTTGAAGAGCTTGTTTCGAAAATATAGTTTTTTCACATATCGCACTTTAAAATTGGACTTAAAACGGCTAAGTTATAGCCAAATGAAACTTAAAACATTTTTCGGCAAAACCCAATGAATAGTGTGCTGATGTGAATAGTAAAATGGGTATTCGGACACTTTCAGACATTTTTGGACTTTCTAAACTCTAGCGAAACATATAGTAATACATATATATAGATTAGCATCATTTGAAGACGTCATTAACATATTTTAGGAAAAGCGATAAAGTTACTAAAAATAGTAAGTTTGGTAAAACTTAGCGGATGATTATGGTTAGTTAGCATATTTTGAAAATATGGAAACTTAACAAATATAGGGAACGGTATTAACGTCTTGAAACTAAAAACTTTCCTAAAATAGACACTTTCTAAAAGTAGTAATTTTTGGATAAATGCCAAGACTTGACGAAAAACTCTATAATTTTATTTAGTCATACTTTATTGAACAAACTAAAGCACAAACAGATATGGATGTCTTTTCTCTTGAAAGCGTGTCGTACAAGTTCCGGTTATCTTTTGTTTTCCTAAGACGCGTCATTTATTTAGGTCGCGTGTAGGACCTTTCGGCTTTATTTCTTCTTCGTTGATTATCGATTCACCACTTGCTTAAGGTGAGTTCATAGCCCCACGTTTTAACTATTTTCAAATGCTTTATACTTTGGGGTGAGAAACATTGTTTGCTTTTAAAATTAGACATAAGTACTTAACGTGAGTTTTACATGTTTATGTGTTGCCTAAGTTTTGCTACAAACCACTATTGCCCGAACTATCATGAACCGTTAGTCATCTATGGCCAATTGGATTGATTAAGTGAGCTTGAATGCGTAAATAGATCTATTGGGACTAATTATCCCTATCTGCTTTGGTTCCACTAAACGAAGAACAAACAGATATATGTCATGTCGATGTGCGTTGTGGTGGTCTTTAGTTTGTGACATCAGTTAAGGGCATGAATACTATGTGGCATGATATGATATGCCTTGTTTTATTAGAATCGGTGTCATGTGCTTAGCGTAATAGTAAAAACTTTTTATGTGATGTGGTATCTGTTATAGTAGTCGCATGCGTTTTTGAAATCTTGTGGTCCACTCTTGTACTAACTTAAACCTATGAATTCACCAATATTATGTTGACGTTTTAAACATGTTTTCTCAGGTGCTTAGCTTGGCTTGATTCTTGATGCTAAATAGAGTCTATGTGCTATGTGACTTTGCCAATTTCAAGACTTATCTATTTATATACTCGTTGTCATTGTCAAACTTTATTATGCTTCAGCTACATTTAACTATCTTATGACCGGTTGTAAAACTTAAATTAATTTTCTTTATGCAACGAGTACAACTATTTTTCAAACGTCTATGATTAGTGGTCATTCTTTATTGCTTTGTGTTTGGATTGTTATGACGTCACGCCCTCGGACACGTATTCCGTCCAAGCCCCGTCTGGGGGTGTGTAGAGAACCAGGTAGTTATACTAGGTCTGGTCAATAACCAGTATGTGATCCTATGTGCCTTTATCTGTGCTTACATGTTGTCTATCCTTGCTATATATATATAACATTTCTATATATACTTGAGACTATTACATATTTCCATATTTACCTTTCCATTCATTTCCTTATGCCTTGCATAGTTTCATATAAAGGAGATTTATGAAAAACTGTGCTTATGCAATCATGGCGCTTCACTATTGCTATATCTTTTGATACTTTGGAAGAGAGTGTAGATCACAGCCCTCCTGAGGATATCTTTTGTGATATTCCGCTACTCTGTGGGTGCTTCAAACTTTCTACTATTCTCCTGTTTATTTCATTTGCGCACTGTAGTTGAGACGACTCTTGTCGCTTCACCCACTGGATTGTGTGGCTTGGTTCCCTATTCAGGTTCCGATTCTGATTCACCAGATGAGGTGTCTTCACCAGAGCACATTTCCCCGCTACCAACTATTTCACCATTCTTATGCACCAATTCTTCTGAGGCTCCAAATTCTTCTGATGGACCACTATCGTAGGACCCTTATGTTGCTACCGTTGTTCGTTGCAGGAGCAGGGTAACAGCACATCCATCATCATCATTTGAGTTTCCTATTGCTCCTGTTACTACCCCACCCAGGATTCATCGACGGTCAGCGATTCTTATCTGACCCGGTGAGGCTATTCCTTTTGGTCGACCTTACCGCACCCATCTTAACTGGCCGCATAAGTTGTTGATTGTGAGGAAGAGAGTCAGACCACCATTTATCTTCTTCTAGTTCATCTTCAGATTCTTCGCTAGTTTATTTTTAGGGTTTGGATGCACCAAATCAGACTCATTCTTGATCTTTGACTAGAGTCGCATCACCTAGATTGTGTTACCCTCCGAGTGAATCATGACGTAGTGAGGCATTTCGTCGTTAATGTGCTGCTCCATTATCTACTTTGTATCCATCGACTACATCAGAGTTATCATCAGGAGATTCATCAGAGAGACCACTTCATTCATCTTCACCTTCTGCTGGACTATCTCGCAAGAGATGTAGATCCCTAGTTGATTATGTACCATCATCTACACCAGTTATGGGATCATTAGCTCCTACCCATGATGAGCTCTTACCACCTCGTAAGAGGTTCAGAGATTCATATTCATCTGAGGCTAGCATAGAGGAGGATATCGAGATTGATCCTATATAGACTAAGGTTGATATGGAGTTGGGTATTGGTGATAGGGATGATTTTAGAGATCATGTTAAGATTGACCCTAGGGATGTCAGGGATGACACATAGGAGTATGAGACTGACACCAGTGTTGGAGACACGGTTAAGGTAGGTATCGACCCGATGTTAGCACCGATAGTTGATGATGAGATTGTAGAGCCAGCTGGAGAGGATTCTTCTGATTCGTCTGGCACTAGGGATGGCATTGTTAGGTCATTCGAGGATATGCCGATTGACTTAAATGATGATGTGCGTGACTTTTACCATTACATGTCTGAGGTTCATATTGATAGGATTGTTGAGATTGAGACTATTAAGAGACGGTTGGAGGCCTATCAGTTGATGGCTAGGAGACAAAGAGTTAGTATGATCAAGAGGATTGACATCTTGAGGTTGGAGAACTTTAAGGTTCATGCTATGTTGGATATCGAGAGGGATCTTGTGAACAGCCTTCGTCTTCACATGTCTCTTTCACATGAGGAGTTTCATTAGGTTCGTAGGGATCGCGATGATACTCGAGAGAGACTTAGGAGGTTAGAGTCATATGTTGAGTGAAGTTTGGGTTTTCGCCTTTAGACTAGTAGTACCATGATCATGTAGGACACTAGACTGATGGTTAGGTCTAGATATTAGCAGTAGAAATAATTGTGGATCATGTACCTATTTTGGATTTTGGTTGTAACCGAATTATTGCTTTCATTCCAGAAATGAAAAGCATGTTTTGACTCTCTCAGCTTATTTAGTCTATATGATATTTATTCCGTCTGGCAATCGTTTGTAATATATTTTATTTATAGGCATGTATTAAAAATAATCATATCTAATAATCTGTATTCCGTTTCAAATCTCCACCATTGTTTGTGTACTTGAGATGAAGAACAATGAACCAACACTCGATCCGGTATGGCCTTAACCGCAATTGAAGAAATGATCAACCAACGTGTAGACTGATATTCCTACTGTTATTCCTTCTACTTCTGTGGTTGCTCCAGAGACTTCTACTATTGCTCATGTTATATCATCTGCCGCTCCTGTGGTTGAGACGACTCTTGTCGCTTCACCCACTGGATTGTGTGTCTTGGTTCCCTATTCAGGTTCCGATTCTGATTCACCAGATGAGGTGTCTTCACCAGAGCACATTTCCCCGCTACCAACTATTTTACCATTCTTATGCACCAATTCTTCTGAGGCTCCAGATTCTTCTGATGGACCACCATCGCAGGACCCTTATGTTGCTACTGTTGTTCATTGGAGGAGCAGGGTAACAGCACATCCATCATCATCATTTGAGTTTCCTATTGCTCGTGTTACTGCCCCACCCAGGATTCATCGATGGTCAATGATTCTTATCTGACCCGGTGAGGTTATTCCTTTTGGTCGACCTTACCATACCCATCTTAACTGGGCGCATAAGTTGTTGATTGCGAGGAAGAGAGTTGGACCTTTACCAGCTCACAGATTAGCATGTAGGCATACATCACCTCATTCTTCAGACCACCACTCATCTTCTTCTAGTTCATTTTCAGATTCTTCGCTAGTTTATTTTTCGGGTTTGGATGCACCAGATCAGACTCATTCTTGATCTTCGACTAGAGTCGCATCACCTAGATTGTGTTACCCTTCGAGTGAATCATGACGTAGTGAGGCATTTCATCGTTAGTGTGCTGCTCCATTATCTACTTTGTATCCATCGACTACATCAGAGTTATCATCAGGAGATTCATCAGAGAGACCATTTCATTCATCTTCACCTTCTGCTGGACTATCTCGCAAGAGATGTAGATCCCTGGTTGATTCTGTACCATCATCTACACCAGATTTGGGATCATTAGCTCTTACCCATGTTGAGCTCTTACCACCTCGTAAGAGATTCAGAGATTCATATTCATCTAAGGCTAGCATAGAGGAGGATACCGAGATTGATCCTATAGAGACTGAGGTTGATATGAAGTTGGGTATTGGTGATGAGGATGATGTTAGAGATCATGTTAAGATTGGCCCTAGGGATGTCAGGGATGACACATAGGAGTATGAGACTGACACCAGTGCTGGAGACAGGGTTAAGGTAGGTATCGACCTGATGTCGACACTAATAGTTGAGGAGGAGATTATAGAGCCAACTGGAGAGGATTCTTCTGATTCGTCTCACACTAGGGATGGCATTGTTAGGTCATTCGAGGATATGCCGATTGACTTAAATGATGCTGTGCGTGACTTTTACCATTACATGTCTGAGGTTCGTATTGATAGGATTGTCGAGATTGAGACTATTTAGAGACGGTTGGAGGCCGATCAGTTGATGGCTAGGAGACAAAGAGTTAGTTGATGGCTTATCTTCCCAAAAGAGCTTTTGAGTGCTTTTTAAGTGAAAAAGACTTAAGCTATATAAACTATGGAAAAGTTTATATAGCTTAAATTAAACAGCTTAAATTAAACAGCTTAAATTAAACAGCTTAAATGACAAGAAAAAGAGATTAAGAAAGCTTAACAAACATTTTTTAAACCATAAATTGCATTAATCTTAAAAATAGAATTTAACATAAAAATTTAAATTTCATTAACTTAAAAACAAAAGTACAAGGCTTTTTATAAAAAGTACAATAAGCTAAAAATAAACTAGGTTAAGCTAAAAACTAGATGCCTTCAAAGGCTTACAAGGTCCCTATTTATAGAAAAATCTTCGTCTTGGGTCTTGGCCTTGTGCTTCTTCTGTGAGTGAAATGAGAGGTGTGTTTAATGTGTGAGTGACTTTAAAATCTCATCCAAGCAATCCAATTTGCTTGGTCTCCAAGGGGGATGATCATAGCCCTTAATTTTTGTCTTCAAGTCTTCAACGAATCAAAAATTAAGGGATTGCCAAGGTGTAATTGAAGGTTTGTGAAGTGGGGTTGAGTTGTGAGAGTGATGGGTTTGTCAATGAGGTGCAGGGGTCGAGGTGAAAATGACAAGGATGGGTGAATAGTAGTTATGGCGGGAAAAGTTTGATTTAGGTGCACAGGGTAACGGGGTTAAGGGCTAGGGACTAACGGTGTAATGAAAAGGGACTAACTATGTTAGTCCTTAAGGACTAACGGTGCAAACTAAGTTTACGGGTGTTATAGTTAACGGGTAATGGGCTTAAGATTGGGCCGGGTTAGGATTTATTAGGTTTTGGACTTTTAAATCTTATCTTCAATATGTAATGGGCTGACCGTCCCATTAGATAGGTACGGGTTTGCCCATTTAATATTTCTTCGGTTTTGGCTTCGTCTTTGACTTGTTGACTTTTAATTTGACTTTGACTTGTTGATTTTGACTTTTTGACTTTCCACGCTCTTTCCAATCCCGTGCTCGGTTTTGGTTTCGTTTTTATCCTTTAGTGAATATCCGTTACCTGCATAGTATTCAAAGCAAAACAAACATATATTTGGCATTTTATGCCCGTTTTTGGTCATTCAAGCTCATTTTTATTGGTAAAAGGTATGTGTAATTAAGCACATACCACAATCCCCTATACTAAACTATTGTCGTGTCCTCACGCAATGCCATAAGTAAACACTTTAGAAAACCAAGAATCTCAATCCCCCTTGACTAATTACCTCGAAAAGTAGCTAAGTGTTCATCAAGGGGAATTAAAGAATCACTAGTTTTGAAAAGCCTCGTTTTGACCATTTTTAAATATTTACACTTATTACCACACATATTTTTGTATTTTTCCTTTTTCTCATTTTTTATACTTTTCTTTTTAAGCAACTAACTAGAATGTATGGACTTTCGTTATTTTCATAACTTTAAGGGTCACAGAACAAGAAGCACTTTAATCCTAAAATGCCCAAAAAGGATAAATTCATCGTCCCCGATTTTTCACTTGTCCCAAACCAAGCTCAAAAACGAAATCACCGTTCAATATAAGTTAAGATGCTAACGCTACTCATACTTGTAACTTGTGAACTTTTCACTCCCGACAATTATTATATAGTAGGTGAATGTGCCATTTCGAATTTCAACCATGGATTAACTTTTTGCAAAATTTCTATGCTTCACGTTCCACCCAAAAGTAATGAGTTTGAAGGCGAGATCATCCCATGTAGCGACTTTCGTCTCGGCACATCCCAACCTTGCGGCTAAGTGACCAGGCTTTTGACACCCCACAGAGACTAGTATTGAGACTCACGGACCTTCGGTTTCAAAACCCTTGGATTTCCCGTTTATACATAATTTATTTTAAAAAAATCACAACTTAAAACGAAATAGTCTTAGTTTAAAAGCATATTTAAATTTAAGAAAAAGAGATTTTCCCTATATTTATTAAATCACATATATTACATTTAATATAATTATGCATCCTTTTAAACTAAGGAAATCCTCGACCTTTTAGAAGGCTGCAACATCGGTTGTGAGCTGACAAGATGCAAAAAACTTTTATCAGTCTCAGATAATTACTATCTGCTTTATTTAGAAGACTGCAACATCGGTTGTAAACCGGCAAGATGCAGTAAACTTTTATTTGCCCACAGTTTTTATTATTATTATAATTACCTCATTTTTCAAATTTTTTTACACTTTATATTACCATTATATAGACAAAATTACTTTTTAGAAAATTTAAGTATAAATTTGAACTAAGACTAAATAAATTATTGTTATCGACTATACTTCAAAAATCATTGATTTAAGTTTAATTTTCGAAAAGAGCACGTATTATTAGTCCGGTTAGAAGCTTATGGGAGAAAAAGCCACAAACTACACTTATGAGCTCTTAAGATTTCCAACTAATCCTTGCTTAGCATCTAACTCATAATTAACTCTATCATTTCTCGTTCTTCGCAAATTTAAAATCTTTAATAAAAAGATCCGTGAATGCTTAGTCAAGTTTATAACGGTTAAGGGACAAAGCTAAGAGCTCAACACGCTCGATCGAGTCAAAATTTATTCTTATTCTACCCAGCAGGAAAGTCAACATTGTGATAAAACACTTATTTTATTTTTGAAATTTTTTAAAATTTTTCATTTTTTTGGTATTTTGGTGGTAAAAACAGGATTACGTGAAAACAACGACTGCAGGCATAATCAAATCGATAGATCCCCCCATACTAGAATTGAACATTGTCCTCAATGTTTTAAGAAGGGTCTCTACATAAATCTAAAGCCGTTTATTAAGTGTGCTCAAAGATAAACGTTAGTCGATAAGATTGGATATTGGATTCCCATAATCATGCTAAGGATTGAAGCTCGAGTGAACGAAGGACAAAACCACGAGCACGAGAGGCTTCAAAATCCGGGGCAATCCTGGACATACAACACAAACCACAAAACACGAGAAAGGAAGAGGCGAGCCTCCTCACAACACACTTATTCATTACTACTATTATAATTATATTAGGATAAGCATGGGTTGCCACCCACGAAGCGCTTGTTTAAGGTCACTAAGCTTGACCCGTCCCCCGAATTGAGTTGTTCATGGGGGATAAAAATGGAGACATGGAACATCCAAAACACGGATGTCCGTTCCATAAGAGCAAGGAAAAATCTCCATCGGGCTTTCAAAAATATTAATGACTTTGAAAGCTTTAGAGCCCCGATGAGATAATTTTGGTAGCAGTGAATGAACACTTTTAGAAATGAGAATCTCGGGGTTGAAAACCTTTTCCTCATTTTTGGATGAAAACCAGAGTAAAGTTTCGGACTCGGGAATTTCTATGTGGAAAGGAAGTTCATGATAAAAAAGAGGAGGATTATAATCCTCAAGGATTAAAGAAGCATTAGAAGAGGATTTCATCTTTACATTCTTATCCGGTGTTACTTGATTGGTGACTTCGTAAAGGTTCTCATGAACGAGTATACGTGGATTGAATACTTTGTCCTCGTTATCAGTTAAAGTCAAAGTATCAACCTTAGAAAAATCCTCATAGAGAACCGAGTCACACTTGAGGAAATGAGGGAGGAAACTACTTGATCCAGGGGAATCAAGTTCATCAACCAAGAGTTTAGAATCTTTGATTTTGTTTTCCTTAGAGTCAAATAGATCATCATATAATATTTTTCTCCATTAATCATTATCGGTCTTGAGATCAAAAAGATCATCATCGGCATCATCATATCTTGGAGGATATGAATAATCAAGAGTATGTTCATCGGTGAACATCTCGGGAATGGTATAAATAAGATCAATATAAGGAGAATATTCTGCTAATGGATCACGGTTAAGCAAATATCCGATCTCTCTAATAACGTCTTCTAGAGTCATGTCATCATTTCCCGGTGGAAATGACTCAATAAGAGCGAGTTCATCGGCGAACTCCTCAAGAGAATAATCACTAATCTCAGAAGTTGTGAGACTAGGAGAAGAAGAAGTGGTACTGCCACTTAATGGATTGATATTATGAGAGGGAGGGAGATCTTTGGTAGAATCAAGATTTAGCAATTTCTCAATTAGAACAATGTCTCCCTCCGGATCAAAGATATCATCTTTAACTTCTGGTGAAGTTAAATCGGAAGTGAGTGTGTCGGGTTCCGAAGAAAAAGTGGGATTGCCACTCAGATGATTTGTTATTTTCTCATTTGCGAACAAGTTTTCAAGATAATCTTCGTATGAAATATTGTAAATATCAATCATGTTGATTGATTCTCTTTGAGGTTTATTAGAATAACTTGAAGTGTCATGTTTCATATTCAAGATTAATCTTTCGTCACCGTCACGGAGAATCAATTCTTCTCCGTGCACGTCAATCAAAGCACGAGCGGTCCTCAAGAAAGGTCTTCCCAAGATAAGGGGGACTCGAGGATCGCTTTCATAATCGACGATGACGAAATCAGTAGGGAACGTGAACCTTCCTACCGGAACAAAAACATCCCTTGCAATTCCAGCAGGTGTACAAACCGACCGGTTAGCTAATTCAAGGGTCATTCGGGTGGATATAAGTTCGGATAAACCTAACTTTTTCCAAACCGAGAGTGGCATCAAGTTGATACTGGCACCTAGATCGGCTAAGGCCTTGCAATTGAGCTCACTAAAACTACACGGAATGAGAAATTTCCCAGGGTCTCCAAGTTTCTCGGGTAACTTCTTAAGGATAACCGCTGAGCAATTTTCATTGAGGGGTGTATTTGCCAGTTCTAAAAGTTTCTCCTTATTGGAAAGGAGAGCTTTAAGCATTTTCTGGTACTTCGGTATTAGAATTAATGCATCAGCAAGAGTGATATTGATGTGAAGTTGTTTGAACATTTGCCAAAACTTATGAATTTGTATTTCATCTTTGTCTTGCTGTTTTTCCTTGTACATCCTTGAAGGATAAGGGATATTAGGGTGAAGAGGATCCCTTTTTGGCATCTCATAAGATTTTTGTGAAGGAGCTTGAGGTTTTTGGACAAGAGGAGGTGGGACCTTAATGGTATACTCAGCGAGTTCCGGGTCCGTTAACGTCTCCTCTGCTCGTTCATCCTCCTCCGGATTAATGAATGGAGGAGGCATTAGAACGGAAGGTCCATCTAAAACAATACCACTTCGGGTGGTGATGGCTTTCAATTCACCTTTCGGGTTAGCAATGGTGTTGCTAGGGAGTGATCCCGAACCCGAAGAAGAAGCGGTGTTCATTTGAAAGAAACTAGCCATCATGTTCTTAAGCTCATTGGTTTGATTTGACATTGTAGCTTGCATTTCATTTCTTAATTCTGATTTTAAATTACCGATATGATTTCTCATAGCTTGCATGCTAGCCTCATTTGTTTTCTTAAATTTCTCCAATTCACTCAAAGTAGTAACTTGAGTTTGTTGAGTCGGGGCTTGATAACTCGAATTTCCTCTGTTTTGATTGTAACCTTGATTGTACCGGTTTTGATTATTTTGCTCATATGGTTGAGCAAAACCCGGTGGTCGAGTTTGGTTAGCAACACTTGGAGGACGGTATCCGGTATTTCCCTGATTGTAGTTAACTGCGGCGGCTGAAACATATCCTTGGATATTGTCGTGATAACCCGAAAAAGTGTTGCCATCGGTGGCAGGACACTGTCGGTAAGAATGAGCACCGCCACAAGTAACACAAGATTCCTCAACAGCTTTTACGGAAGCTGGAGCTGGGGTTACTTGATGTTGTTTAAACATCGCGGTCATCGCACTAGTCACGGCACTAGCTACGACACTTGCTATCTCTGAAGAATCGACATTACTTGTTTTCACTTGAGAAACAATCGGTTTGTTTCTTGAATTACGAACTTTTGATTTGTTTTCAATGATTTTCAACACATCTTGTGCACTTCTTTCCAAAAGATTGCCACCGGCGGCAGAATTTAAAGAATCTTGATCGGATGGGTTCAAACCATTGTAGAAGGTATCGAGTTGATGCAATTCGGTCCGATGCCTCACTAAACGTTTCCTCAAACTTTTGATTAAAATTTGAAATTTCATTCTGGAGATTTGTTGTTTTTGAGGGAGGAAAGAAATGGTTAATAAACTTGGACACAAGATCGTCCCAAGTGAGAATAGAACGAGGAGGTTCTTTGTCGAGCCAAATCCGGGCTGGACCATCGATAGAAAATGGAAAAAGCATAAGCTTAATCGAGGACTCGGGCACATCTTTGTACTTCAACGTAGAAGTAATCTTGTTAAAATATCCAATATGAGCATGAGGATCTTCTTTCTCAAAACTGAAGAATTGTTTTTTTACTTTTAATTTTTTTATCATTATTTTTTATTATAAATCACTTTATTAGAAATTTAAGAGATTTATAACAAATTAATGGGAAGCCAAGATAATATGTAGGCCTCCACTCCTTGATGTGTGTGTCTATGTGACTGGGGCTTCCGCCTTTGATGCAAACCAGGATGGTTGGTTTTGTTCTCAGTCGTGCAGTGATTGGATATGGTAGCACAATTAGCCTCATACTTCACACATTTACGTTGTACCACATCAATCATCACATGACTGGGAACAAAATCAGCCATCCCAATTTACATCAAAGGTGAAGACCCAATATACAGATACATACACACATGAAAGAGTGGGAGCCCATATAGCATCTCGTCTTCGCACTAATTTTTTGAAAATATTTTAAATTTCTAGTAAAGTAAAAATTGTAAAAGATATAAACTAAAAGATATAAAAAATTTATAAAATAGTAAAAACTAAAAGATAAAAAATAAATGATAATAATAATAATAATAATTGTAATATAAGTTTTTCTAGTAAACTACAAAATCATCCTTGTGGTTTAAACATATTTTGATAGAAATCATCCCTGTGTTTTAAATGACATAATTACCCTCCATAATTTGTGGTGAGGGATGTAATTTGCTGAACGTTTCATCACTCAGGGATGATTAGTGCCAATAGTATCGGCTAGGGATGATTAGTGCCACAAGCTACAAACCACATGGTTTATTTTTGCATTTTTTTCAACAATGTTTGTCGTTTAGTTCTAATGGTTGTCGTATTTATGTAAACATAGAATCTTGATTCCTCTTAGAGACAAGTAATTATTTCTCGAGAGAGGATGGTAGACATCTCATTCAATAGGATTAGAGACAAAAGAATGATCAAACTTATTCTTCATATAAGTACTACCACTCGGAATCTTTGTAGTTTTACTTTCTGATCCAACAACAGACACTTTTTGATTTATGAAGCTTCAAGATCTAGAAACATATCATTTTTTTCATGCTAAAGACATGAATCAGCTGAGTGATTTATACCCAACTTATAAAACCAAACTTGCCAACACCAAATTATAATGAAAGATGAGTAATATTGAAGTTAAAAATGCAACGGTACTCATAGTTTTAATCTACAATATAAACTTAGTCAACTCAAAAGACTCTTCATATAAGCAAAATTTCAATCAGGTGGCAATTAAGGGGTGTTAGGAATGCGTTTCTGTGACAGATTATAAGTTTTGGAATAATCATATAATAAGCCCTGGACCTTAAAGAATCAACCCAAAAGACTCATTGACATGTAAATGAAATTATATAAAACGTCTTCATAATGAAAATGAATACAAAGGAAAAAAAACTTATTGATGGCATGCAATGTTTGGTAATTCAAGACGTCTATTTTTTTTTCATTTTATCGTTGTAGCTCTTGTCCAAAGAAATGTTCTCAATGCCTCAACTTGCATAACAAAGCTGAAAAAAGAAATTAATATTGCATATTATCGTCCATTTCAATTTAAAGTTCATGAGAAATATGGAAGTGCACTCACATTTTTGAAGCATTATAGATTTTCATTTGAAGTTTTCTAGATGAACGTTGATTATGTTGGGATTTAATAATCTAGGTAACCAAGTAGCTACGAGTACGCAGCGGATTTGGATCTAGTAATAGCATATGGTTAACACTTAAACAAGAAGTAAAAGAAACGCGTACCTCTTTGATAATTGATCAAGAAAAGGAAACAAGCAATTAAAGTAAATTGCCTCTACGGTTGCTCACACAGTCACGTCAACCAAACACGTAAGCTTGCTAGACTTAAACTTCACAAACGAACAACCTTTGTATAATATCCCGATTATCAAGCAAACTCTTGAATTAATAACCGAAAAAACCAAGAACCGAATTAGGGATTCAAAACCCTAATTGTACCGAAAATCAAAACCAACCCTTGATGGGTATTATGGAATTCGGCTGGAAACAAAAGAAAGAACACGAAACGATTTTCTGTTGAAGGTTTTATGAGAGAGTTAGGCACATGGAATGAATAAGGATGAGGAGTATTTATAAGCATGATACCCTAGTTGTGATAGTTATAGAAGACCAAAAGTCCTACAATTATCACAAGCCTTTTCCTTGTCCTTGTAACACACAAAAACCTTCTCATTATCCCTCATAAAAACCGGCCACCTTGGGGAGTCCTTGGGGTTTGGGTTTTGTTCATTCTAGTCCTTGGTTTATATTAATGTGAAGTATAAAACGTGTTCTCCGTGTATTAACGTGTGTGCCCCCAATAGGCTCACATATTCGTAATATATAAATGTAATCCGACTACCAATATCCAACAGCTCCCACTTGGGAGTTGGAGTAGCATTTAACACTTATATCTATAATTGGCAAAGTCTAGCAACCCACACAATTATTTTTTCATTAGGAATATTATGAGATAAGAGTTTCAAAAAAATCATCTCTGCTATTTAATGGTTATAAATTTCTTGCTTTATAACCATCGCTTTGTTACAGATACCGTTAAACCATGGATATGGATCTTGAGTCATTCCATATAGTTTAACATTATGTTTCTCGTTATAGAAATAA
>BQNB010115086.1:0-21629 GCA_026074375.1 Tanacetum coccineum
TTATAAGTTATGGGCGCAATGGACCCTTTTTCTTTTAAGTTATGGGTTATTTTTTGCCCATCAATAATAATTGATGGGCTAGTATGGGCATATGTCCAACTTTATATGAGATATTTAAATTACACGTTTTCGTCAGTTTTTTTACGTTTTCGTCTGTTTTTTACGTTTTCGTCTGTTTTTTTTACGATTTAGTCCGTTATTTTACGATTTCATCCGTTTTTTTACGTTTTCGTCCGGTTTTTTTACGATTGCGTCCTTTTTTTTACGTTTTCGTCCGTTCTTTATGCTTGCGTCCGTTTTTTTACGTTTTCGTCCGATTTCGTCTGTATTTTACGTTTGCGTCCAGTTTTTTACGTTTTCGTCCGTTTTTTATGATTCCGTCTATTTTTCTACGTTTACGTCTGTTTTTTACTTTTTCGCCCGTTTTCTTATGATTTTGTCCGTTTTTTTCGATTTCGTCCGTTATTTTACGATTTCATCTGTTTTTTTTATTTCGTCAGTTTTTTTACGATTTCGTCTGTTTTTTCTACGATTTCGTCCGTTTTTTTACGATTTCGTCTGTTTTTACGTATCGTCTAGTTTTTTTTAGTTTGCGTATGTTTTTTACGGTTTCGTCTGTTTTTTACCTTTCTGTCCGTTATTTTACGTTTTCGTACGTCTTTTTACGTTTTCGTCCGATTTTGTAAGTTTTCGTCTGGTTACGTCCGTTTTTTTACGTTTTCGCACGTTTTCATCCATTTTTTACATTTTCGTATGTTATTTTCCTTTTTACGTAAAACGGACGAAAACATAATAAAGAAAACGAAAACGTAAAATCGCGGACGAAAAAGTAAAATAACAGGCGAAATCGTAAAAGAATCGAACTAAATAGTAAAAAGACGGGCGAAATCGTAAGAATGGGCAAAATCGTAAAAATCAGACGAAATCGTAAAAAACGGACGAAATCGTAAAAAACAGACAAAATCGTAAAATGATGGGCGAAATCGTAAAAAATCGGATTAAACCGTAAAAAAAGGGGAGAAATCATAAAAAACAGACGAAATCATAAAAAAACGGGCGAAATCGTAAAAAAAACCGAGCGAAATCGTAAAAAACTGACGAAACCTAATGAAAAGTAAAAAAGGTAAAAATCGGATGAACGTAAATAGACGGACTAAAACGTAAAAAAACGAACAAAAACGTGAAAAAAAAGACGAAAGCGATAAAAAACAGACGAAACCGAACCAAAATGTAAAAAATGGACAAAAACGTAAAAAAACGAACGAAATCGTAAAAGAACGAACGAAATTGTAAAAAAACGGGCGAAGAAATCGATAAAAAACAGACGAAACCAAACCAAAACGTAAAAACAGACAAAAACATAAAATGACGACCAAAATCGTAAAAGAACGAACGAAATTGTAAAAAAAACGGGTGAAATTCTAAAAAAATAGACTAAATCGTAAAAAAGAAAAAAGGAAAAATAAAACAACAGAAAATGACAGGAAAAAAAAAGGCAGGGGGATGAAGGGGAGAAAGAAAAAAAAAAAAAGGGGAGAGAGAGCGGTAAAACAAAAAAAAAAAACAAAAGATGGAAAGGGGGAAGATAGGAAAGGAAGAAATGGAAAAAAAATCAAAAGAGAGGAAAGAAGGGGGGGGGGGGTGAAGGAAAAACAGGGGGGGGAAAAAAAGATAGGGGGGGAAAAAGGAGGAAGAGAAGGAGGAAAAAAAAAGGGAAGTTAGGGGAGAAGAAGAAAGGAGACAGGGGGAAGGAGTGGGGAGAAAGGGAAGAGAAAGGGAAAAGAAAGGAAGAAAAAAATAAAATCAAAGGAGAAACAAAAAAAAAATAGGTGGGAAAACAAACAATAGGGGGAGGAAATAGAGGAAAAAGGGGATAGGGAAAAGAGGGGAAACAATAAAGGGAAAAAAAAAAAAAAATAAAAAAGAAGGAGGGATGAGGGGACAGAGAGGGGGGTGGGAGGACAAGGAAAAAAAAAATAGGAGGAGGGAAGGGAGAAAAAGGAAGGAAAAAAAGGGAGAGAAAGAGGTAAAGGAGGGGGAGAAAGGAGGAAAGGGGGGAGGTAGGAAAATAAAAAAAATAGGGCGGAGAGGGGGGTGGAAAGGAAAGAAAGAGGAAAAAAGGATAGGAGAAAAAAAAAAAGAGAGGAGGGGAAAATAAAAAAAAAAAAAGAGGGAAGAAGAAATATTAAAGGAAAGGGGACGAGAAAGAAGGGTTAGAAGGAAGAAAAGGGAGGAAAAGTGAAAGAGGAAAATAATAGGAGGAATAAGAGAGAGAAGGAAAGGGGAAAAGCAGAAAAAAGAGGGGGAGAGAGAAGAGAACGAAAAAAAAAAAAATATAAAAAAAAAAGAAAAGGGAAAAATGAAGAGGGAAGGGGGAGGAAGGAAAATCGTAAAAAAAGAGGAGGAAGGGAATAGAGAGAGGGGGATAAGAAAAAAAGGAAGAGAAAAAAAAAGAAAAAAGGGGATGGGAAGGGGTAGGAAAAAATGAAAGAGAAGAGAATGGAAAAAGGCAGGAAAAGGGGATGGATGATAGGAAAGAAGAGGGAAAGAGGGGAAAAAGGGGGAGGGGAAAGTAAGAAGGGTAGCAGAAGGATAGGAAAGGGATTAGGGAAAAAAAACAGGAGGGAAGAGAAAAAAATAAAGAGGAGAAAAAAAGAGGAAGGGGAGGGAAAGAAGGAGGAGGGAGGAAAAAAAAAAAGAGAGGAAGGAAGAAGAAGGGATAAAGAAGAAAAACAAAAGAGAAAAGCGAAGGGAAGATAGAAGAAGGGGAGAAAATGAGAAAAAAAGAGGAAAAAACAAAAAAGGAGAGGGGGGGAGGGGAAGAAAGAAAAAAAAAGGCGGAGAAAAAAAAAAAAGAAAAGGAGGAAAAAAAGGAGGGGGAAGGGAAATCCATAAACAGGGAAGGGGGGGAAAAAAAAAGAGGAGAAAGGGAAGAGAAGAAAAAGGCGGAGGGGGGGGAACAGAAATAAATAAAAAAGAAGAGGGAGAAAAAAAAAAAGACAGGAAAGGGGAAATAAAAGAGGGAAAGGAAGATATGAAAAAAAAAAAACAAAAAAAAGGAGAGAGAGAGGGGGGGGGGAAGAAGAGGAAAGAGGAGGGTGAAGGAAAGGAAAGAAAAATAGAAAGAAGTGGGGTTTCCCCCCCCCCCCCCCCCCCCTATCTTAGAAAGAGGAAAAAAAAAAAATAAAAAGAGGAGGGAAAAAAAAAATAAAAAAGGAAAGAGGCAAGGGAGGAGGAAAGGAAGAAAAAGGGGAAAAAACACGGGAGGAAATAAAAAAGGAGGAGAAGAAAAAAAAAAAACAAAAAAAAAAGAGAGGGGAGAGAGGAAGAAAACAAAGAAAAAAAAAGAAGAAAAGAAGGGAAAAAAAGGGAGAGATAAGGAAAATAAAAAGTAAGAAAAGAAAAGGAGGGGGGGAAAAAAAACATAAAAAAGAAAAAATAAAAAAGAAGGAAAGAAGGGAAGTGAAGACAGAAGGGGCAGAAGATAAAAAGGGAAGGGAAAATGGGGGAAGGAGGAAAGAAGAGGGGGGGGAGAAGAAGAGAGGAAGGGGGGGGGGAGAAAATGGGGAAGAGAAGAAATAAACAAAAAAAACAAAAAAAAAAAGGAGAAGAAAGGGGGAAGAAAAAAAAAAAAAAAAAAAAAAAGGAAAAGTGGAGGGGGAAGGTAGGGGAAGGGAAGGGAAAAAAATTCAAAAGGGAGGGAGGGAGGGACGGGAAGAGAAGAAGGAGAGGAAGGAGAAAAAAAAGGGGAAGGGGAAAGGAAAAAAAAAAAAACAAAAAAAACTAAGAAATGAGAGGAAAAAGGGAGGGAGGGGGGAGGGGGAAAAATAGTAGGGAAGGAAAAGTAGAAAGAAGGGGGAAGAGGGGATGAGAGGTAAAGAAGGGGGGGAAGAAAGGGGGGAAAAAAAAAGGAGGAAGGAAGAGAATTGGCGGGAGGAGACAGAGAGAAAGACAAGAGGGGAGGGGAAAAAAAACAAAAGGGGGGAAAAGAGGAAGAAGGGGTGGAAAGAACAAAAAAATAATGTCAGGAAGAAGGAAGAGGAAAAAAAAATGGGGGAAAAGAGGGAAAAAAAAAAAATAGAATGGAAAGAGGAAAAAAAATCGTTTTAAAAAGGGGGGAAAAAATGAGGAACAAAACACAAATAAAGGGGAACAGGGAGAAGATGTAAGAGAAAATAAAAAAAAAAAAAAAGAGGAGAGGGATAGAGAAAAAGGGAGGGGAGGGGACAGGAAAAAAAAAAAAAAAAAGGGGAGCGGGGCTGGAGGAAAAGGGACAGAAGGATAATTAGGATATCAAAGGGAGAGTGGGGGAGGGAATAGGAAGGAGGAGGGAAAAAAAAGAAGAAGAAAGGGTAGGAAGAAAAAAAAAAAAAGGGGGGAGGAGGGGAGGAAGGGGGAGGAGGAAAAAAAAAGGTGGGGGGGGGGGGGAGGGGAAAGGGGGTGAGAGGGAGAAGCAAGAGGGGGAAGAAAATGAAAGAGAAAGAAAATGAAGGGAAAAAAAAAGAAAAACAAAAGAAGAAGTAAAAGAGGAAAGAAGGGTAAAGGAAGGAAAAAAAAATAACAAAAAGAAAGAAAGGGAAAATAAAAAAACAGAAACAAAGGGGGAGAGGGAGGGGAAGGGGAGGAGGGGGGAGAGAAAAAAAAGGGGAGATGGTTACAAAAAAAAAACAAATCAAAAAAAGAAGGAAAAAAGGAGGATATAGATAGGAGCCCCTACGGCCCCAAGGGAAAAAAAAAAATAGGAAAGAAAAAAAAAAAAAAAGAATAAGGAGGGGGAAAGAAGGGGAAAAAAGAAGGGAATAAAAAAACAAATCTCGAAAAAAAATACAGAAAAAGAAGAGAAGGGGGATAAGGAGGGAAAAAAAAAAAAAAAAAAACAAAAAAAAAAGGAGGAAAGAAAGAAAAAAAATAAAAAAAAAACAGAGGTAAGGAGAAGAGAAGATAAAAAATAAAAAGGAACAGAGAAAAGGAGAGAGTGGGGAAGGATATTATAGAGAAAATATAGGGAAGAGAGGATGGAAGGAAGGGGAGAAGGGGGGGGAGGAAGAAAAAAATAGGAAGATGAAGGAGAAAGACGGGGAATGGAGGAGGGGGATGGGAATAAGGGGGAAAAAAAAAAAAAAAGAAGAAGGGAATGAAGGAGGAAGGGGATGTAGAGAATGAAAAAAAAGGAAAAGAGGAAATCAAAGGGGGAGGGAGAAGGGAAAGGGAAAGGAGGGGGGGGAAAAAAATAAAGAGAAGGAAGAAGAAATAAAAGGGAAAACGGGGGAGAAAAGAAAAGGGAAGAAAGAAAAAAGGGAAAAATAAAAAGGAAGGGAGGGAAAAAAAGAAGAAGAGAAAGGGGAGAAGGGAGAGAAGATAAAAGACGAAGAAAGAAGAGAGAGGGAAAAGAAATCAGGGGGGTGGAAAAGGGGAAAAAAAAGGGGGAGGGAGGGAAAAGAGGGAAGGGAAAAAATAAAAAATAAAAAATAAAAAGAGAAAAAGAGAAAGGGAAGAAAAAAACAAAAAAAAAAAAGAAAGGGGAGAGGGGGGGAGAGAAAAAAAAAAGGGGAAAGAAGAGGGGGGAGAAGAAGGGAGAAAGAGAAAGGAAAAGGGGAGGAAGGAAAACAAGAGGAAAAAAAAAAAAAAAAAAAAAAAATAAATAAAAAATAAAGGAAAAGAAAAGAAGAGAAAAGAAGAAAAAAAAAAATAAAAAAAGGGGGGAATGTGGGGGGAGAAAGGAGGGGATAGATGAAAAAGAAGGAAAAAAAAAAGGAAGGGCAGGGAGAAGGATAGGAAAGGGAAGTGGGAAAGTAGGGAGGATAATAAGAGGGGGGAAAAAAAAATCGATAAAATCCAGTCGAAACCAAACCAAAGTAAAAAAAGACAAAAACTATAATTGACGACCAAAATCGTAAAAGAACGAACGAAATTGTAAAAAAACGGGCGAAATTTTAAAAAAATAGACTAAATCATAAAAAAAGGGGCCGACTCGTTAAAAAACAGGCAAAATCTTAAAAAAACAGAGAAATCGTAAAAACGGACCAAATCGTAAAAAAACGGGCGAAATCGTAAAAAAAGTACGAAAGCGTAAAAAAACGGGCGAAATCGTAAAAAACGGACGAAATCGTAAAAAACGGACGAAATCGTAAAAAAACGGGCGAAATCGTAAAAAGACGGGCGAAGTCGTTTAAAACGGGCGAAATCGTAAAAAATCGGGCGAAACCGAAAAAAAAGATCCGAGTTTTAATTTGCCCATTTTGACCCTTGTCCGTTTTAGCCTTGCCCGTTTTGCCCGGTGCCCGTTTAGCCCGTTGCCCATTTTGCTTGGTGCCCGTTTTGCCCGTTGCCCGTACCCGCCCGGTCCGCCCATTTTGCCACCTATAGTTATCAGATTTATATAAAATCTTGCATATCTGGTTTTTTTTAGCAATATAATTACGATTTTTTAGGATTTTTTTTTCTTTTTTGGGATTTGCGGAATTGTGGTTGCTTTGATTATATTAAGACCGTTATGTTGATTTATAATTAATTATTTGCACATTATTTTTGGAATTTTGGTGTGCAAGGGTCGGGATGGGAGTTTAAGAGAGAGAGAGTACTAACACCGGTTGTTTCTTAGAAAATGGTGTCTATAAAATAAATACATAGAGACATGTTGTTGCATACACGTCAGTGTCTTTAATTATGTAAAAAGACCAGTTTTCACTCGCAAAACCAGTTTTAATGCGTTTTGTAGTATGAGAACTGGGTTTTTCAAGAAAACCAGTCTCAATTCATTCCCTTCCCACTAGTTTTTAATCATAGGAATTGGATTTTATATAACCGGTCTCTATTTGGGGGTGTTTATAGCTCGAAAGAAATCTTTTTTGGGGGGTTTTGGGGTGTTTTTTTATTTTTTTATTTAAATTTTTAATTATTTTATTTTTTTTTATTTTATTTAGCCTTTTTTGTAGTAAGTGTTTGGCTCATTTTAACTTTGCTTAAATGGGTATCTTGGCCTATTTCTTTGTAAATAAGTCTTCACATAATACGTTAATGGATGACCCTACCCATAATGGTACGGGGTGGGCCTGTAGTCTTCTTCCCCTTTTTGTAATCATCTAATAGGGGTCTTCTGTAGAAATGCAACTTGGATCATAACAGCTACAAACATCAAATAATATTTGTATGTTTTGCATTTGTATTGTGCAGGGAACGGATATCTAAGAAAAGGACAAAAAACGAAGCCAAAAACAACAAAACCGAGCACGAGAACGGAAAGAGCGTGAAAGAAAAGTCAAATCAAAGCCAAAAGTCAAAAAGTCAAAGTCAAAGCCGAAGCCATAAACGAAGAATTACATAATGGGCCCACCCGTACCCATCTAATGGGCCGGGTCAGCCCATTTACGTATTATGTGAAGACTATTACAAAGAAATGGACCAAATACCCATTTAAGGCCCAAAGTGCAAAATAAGCCCAAAGCCCTTTGATTGTTAAGACTTAACAGCCCAATCCACTGCTGTTAAGTGTATTTCACCACAAGGACCATACATGCAAAGGGACTATACTCTCTTAAGGACTAAAATTGCCAACTCCTTACAATTTTACACCAAAAAGGACGATGGATGCAAGACATGAATACAAGTTGAGGGACCATTCTTGCCAAAACCACAACCCTTCACCCCTGTTTCCCCCAAACAGATACAAACATCCCCAACAATTTTTTCCCGCCCTTTTTACTATTTATGTGTCTTCAACCCTATCACCCTCACCAGCTTACCCCAGCTCACAAAACCCCACTTCCACCTTGGCAATCCTAAACTATACCATTAGACAAGGGATAAGACAAGATAATGGATGATTGTGATTAACTTGCTTGGAGCCAAAGAAAGATTGAAGGTTGAGATGATACTTTTGAAGTCCTCACACAGAAAGCACAACAAGCACACAAGATGAAGACCTCACAGCTTATAAAAAGAAAGAAGACAGAGAAAAAGAGTGTGTTAACTAGGAGTAGTATAGTTTTAGCTTGAACTTTATTTTTAAAATGTCTTAATTTATTGTACTCGTTTTTAAATTATTGTCTTTAAAATTTCTAGCTTTGTACCCTTTTAATATTAATGCAAAATTCAAGTTTTCAAGTTAATTTAAATTCTGTCTTTTAAGCTTTATAATCTCAAGTTTCCTGATGTTCACAAGCCAATTCCATAAGCTCAAATAAGCTATTTCAACTACTGGATGGCTTATGATGGTTTAGTGCTAAATGGTTAAGCATTAGGTTAGCTATGAAGGGATTTGGGTGTTAAGAATCTCAGTCATAAGTTTTGGACCATTGTAAGTTCATATTTCCATTTTAAGTTCAATTTTTAAGCATATACTGTTCTTTAGCTTATTCCTGTTTATTGAGCTTATTTCTATCTTAACTATGCTTAATGTATCTTATTTATGCTTATTTTATCTTGTTTGATGCATGTCTTAATCTGTTTTAGCCTTTAAATGCAAATGAAGTTTTTAAAGGGGTGTTTGGGACAAGGGTCCAAAACGGGTCAAACTAAGTGCAAATTGTTTTGGGTCACCTAGTCACTTTTTACAAGTTTTCTTTTAGCTGTTTTAACCTGTTTTAAAAAGCTTTTAGTGTTAAATCTCAGTTTTAAGATGTTTTCTAAATAATCTCCAAAAACTGTGTTTTCAATTTCTTGCAAATTGCTTATATGCAAGCTTTGATTTAAAAAAGGTTTTGAAGCCTTGTTTGTGTCTTGTTTTGGTCATGAATGCAGTAGGAAAAGGAAGTATAAGTTTTCAATTGTCCATTGTGATTCCAAGTTAAAATCTGTTATGGCAGTTTTTAAAGCTCAAATACCCTTTTTGATCTTAGATTTAAGTGATTAAATGTTTGTTATAGGTTCTGATTTATGCATGCATAGATAGTTAGTAGTATTAAGTTTATCTGTTTTAGCTTATTTTTTAGTTTTGAGCTTATTCATGTGCTTAATTATTGGCTTGCAAGTTATGGTTTAGGACTGCCAATCCCCAAAACTTGAAATCTGTCTTAGCCTTTTTTTTACTTACAGCTTATTGTAATTGCTTATTTAGGATTACTCTTGCCTATTAGGTGTAGTTTAAACCCCTAGCTTATTCAGCTTTGCCCCTAGCTTATTCTAGCTTTTTGAGCTTAATGCACTTGTAGCTTAAAATTTTAAGTATAATAGGCCTTAAGTTTTTTCTGTCTTTTTAGTTTAGTTTAGTTTAATTTTTTTGCTTAATTTTTGTCCTTGGATGCTTATTAGGTGTAGGTGTTATCTGTGTCAGCTTATTTCTTGCTTTGAACTTATTTTGCCATCTTATAAAGTAAGCCTGCATTTAGCTATTTGTCTTAAAAAAACCAAAAATTGTGCATTTTGTGTGAACATGCTTTTTCATAAGTCCTTTTCCATACTTATTTGAATTTTAAACACATTTTTAATTGCTGATTTTAAAAGTTCATTGGATAAGCTTTAAAGGCATTTAAGCCTTTAAGCCATAAGGATCCTTTAACTAGCTTAAAAATAAGCTAAAAGGTTTCCTTAGGCTGTTTGGCTAAGCAGTTTGGCCTATTTTGCTTATTAGCTCATTTGAGCTTTTCTGCTTAATT
This sequence comes from Tanacetum coccineum, assembly GCA_026074375.1. Classification (NCBI taxonomy): domain Eukaryota; kingdom Viridiplantae; phylum Streptophyta; class Magnoliopsida; order Asterales; family Asteraceae; genus Tanacetum; species Tanacetum coccineum. Next base: position 9,594 of record BQNB010115086.1, read on the forward strand.
TTCTTGCTGAATTTTGTTCTTAGATGCTTATTAGGTTTGTCTAGTGATTTGTGTTTGCTTATTTTACTTTTTCATTTGCTTATTTGCTCTTTAAAAGGTTTGTCTAGTGATCTGTGTTTGCTTATTTTACTTTTTCATTTGCTTATTTGCTCTTTAAAAGCCAAAGTGTTTTGCCATTTAAGTTTAAGTGTAAAATAAGTTCACTATCTATTTTATTTGTGCTTTTTCTGGCTTATTTATAAGTCTTCATAAAAAGTTGTAGTTTTCAAAAATGTTTGTTTTAATGTGTTCTTTAAGATTGTGTAAAAAGTTTTTTATAAAAATAAGCCTACTACAAACACACACAAACCATCTGCCCTTGGGTCTTTTTCAGGTTTTAATTGCACCATTAATACTTATACACGTTTTCTAGTTTTGCGTATTAAAAATTGTTTGCTTAATAACTGCTTATTTATAAGCAGTTTTTGTAAAGTCTTATTTTTCTTGTAATCTTCATAGCTTAAAGTACTTTCCATTATTTTTTCAGATTTTTCCAAATTAATTTTGTATTTTTAATTAATTTTTCTTTTTTTAAAACAATTTTTAATTCATAAAAAATTATAAAAAAGTAAAAAATATAATTCTTTTTTTCAAAATTTTCTTTTATCATGTAGGACCTAGGAAAATTAAAATTACATTTGTAAGGTTAAATTTGCAAGATTTAGTTTTTTTTAGAACGGGATTAGAATCACGTTCTCGCTTTTTCGCATTTTTCTTTAATTGCTTTCGTTTTTAGTTTTCATTTATTTGTTTTTGCATTTTTAATTGTAGAAATAGAATCTAATCAAATCTTTTATTATTCAAGCATAAATTCCAAACCGATTCTTGATTTTCAAATTCACGCCTCGTCGGGAAACGACCCGGGAGATTTTTGATTTTACTCTGGTCAAAAGTAATTTCGTGAAATCTTTTGGAATACGTATACTATATATAGATTATAATTACCCCTAAAAAGGCAATTATCAATTTTTGGCGCCGCTGCCGGGGAGGCCGTGAGACGATTATCGAGTTGAAGTTTGTTGTGCCTTGAAGACCCTTCCTCGTGAAGTTATTTTCTTGTTATAAAAATATAAAAATACAAAAATATTTTATTTTCTCGATTTTTGTGAATATATTATCAAATAATCATAAATACTTTTCCTAAAGTATTTAAAAACAACAAAAGATTTAAAACTTGCCTTTGTGTCACTTGTGAAGTACGGCTCACCTTTAATTGATTAACAAACTATAAGAGGGGTATAAGGAGGGTTGTTCCGAGGAACTACGACCCGAAAGGAGAAGGATTTTAATAGCTTCGCGCTTTCCCGCTCCTCCGCTCCTTTGTGCGTTTTTCTTTTAGAGAGCTACCGTGAAACAAGTTGATTATTGGTTTAAGTTATTCGATCTCGTTTTGTCCTCTAATAAAATATGTTGTTTAAAAAACCTAAAAACCCAAAAATAATCTTCTTTTTCTTCTTATCCATTTAATTCTTTTCTTAACCCTCTATATTGTTTAATTCTTATGGCGTCACTCGATTATCGTTTGAATCCCCTCTTCACGTTTAAAGAGTGTTCGTCTTGTGGAACTTTGCACAATAAATCGTGTGCTTGTTCAAAAGGGGGTTTCGTTGGCAAATTTGTTCGTGATCAAAATAAAACACCCGACTCGTCTCAACGACCCCCTCATAATTGTCCCAATTGTGGAGACCCGGTTGATGGTCTATATTGTCGACAATGTGCTCTATTACGAAAGAAATTGAGGGAAATTTTTGATGAAAATGAATTTTTCCAAGACTTTCTAAATACTTCCGAGTCATCCAACGACAACACCAACGTTGTTAATGCACCTCAAGAGCCATTCGTCTTCAATCAAGACCCCGGTGAAAATTCTTCACAAAGTCCTCCACATATTGACCACCATTGTTGTTACGAGTGTGGTGATTCGTTAGACGATATCTTTTGTCAACGATGTACTTGCAAGTCTTGTAGGAACGGTGCTCATTATGGTTATAATTGTCTACCGAAAGTTCTGATTATCTCTAATCCGGAACCATGCAACAATCAAACCGTTGATGAGCTCCCACAAACTTTGCCAAGTTTTGATCCGACATGCTATTCTGGAGATGGAAGTTCATTCACTTATGATTCCACTCCTAATTTTGTCAATGATTCTCCTAACGTTATCAACCCACCTCCACAACCCCCGGCGTATTCTTATGAGATTTGTGGTAACGATGCTCATTATGGTCACGATTGTCTACCTCAAGTTCCGTTTATCTATAATCCGGAACCGTGTTACAATCAAGACTATAATTTCCCACAAAATTTTCAAAGTTTTCAACAACAATATCTTTGTTGTACCCGTTGTGGAGGTCCTCATGAGACTTTTCAATGTGATCAATTGATCTTCGATGAACCTTATTGTGAAAACTGCGGGGGACCTCATATGAGTTTTCAATGTCAACCGATGAATCAAAATTATTACGAACCTAATCCGTGCTATGATTCTAATTCTTTCGGTTTTGACCAAATTCAACCCCCGCAGTTGTCCGTCATTCATCAATCTCCTCAAGAAACGAGCAAGGAAGTGTTGCAAGCTAGAGATGACCTATTGAAATCTATTGAAACCTTTTAAAAGAAATTTAATCGCATATCTTTTAGAGAAACGCCAAAGGTTTTATCGCTAGCTTGGGAGAAATTTTTTGAAATTCAGCATGCTCAACCAGATGATACACAAGAATTACTTCATAAACTTCTTAATGATGTGCAAATTATAAGTGAGGAGCTGGCAAATTATGTTAATACTCCAAGTTGGAATCGTCCTATCGTCTACTGCGATGATGATGATGACAAGGAATATACTATTACAGTCACAACTCTCTAAGTATAGGGGACGAGCATCTTGATACTATTCCGGAAACAGAATCGGACGAAGTAGTAAAGTCTAGTATTGAGGACCTTGTCCCAATCCCAAGTGAGTCAGAGGGTATTCCTGACAAAATGTGTGATGTGCCTTTTCGTGATAATTCTCCGCCTCTTGACATTTCAAAAGATCAATTTGAGGGTTTCTCCGATTTTAACGATGATTCTACTTTGATTGATGATGATTCTTTCTCTATTGACGACATCGATTATGTTGAGGCATCACCTCCCGATTATGAGCTAGTCAGCTTGGAGGTGGTGGAGATTGTTATCCCGGAAGTTGGAGGGATTGATACTGATATTCTTTTAACAATCAAAGATGATATTCTTTGTGAAAAATTGTTGAATGTCAATCTTCTTATTGCTAAGATCGAAGCATTAAAAGATAATCCCACTCTATCTTCCGATTTTGTGACCAAGTCTTCCTCCACATCTCTTAACTTTTTCTTGAAGGAGACTAACACCTTTGATAATTCTTTACCCAAATCTAAAACTTTTTGCTTTAATCTGGAAGAGATTAGTAGTGGTAGCCCCACTTCTTATTTGGATTTATCTCTTCCAGATTATGAAGCATTCTTTTGTGATAGTGAGCCCGATTCGGGAAATTTCACTATGGATGTGGTGGAAGATATTTTTGATAATCCAACAAGAGAACCAAGAGTTCATGTGCCTAATGTTTTACCCACCTATCCCACCCTTCATCTGGATTTGGATTTCACTCTTTCTAGTGATTCAATCCGATCCGACCTTGCAGTTTCTTTTCCTTCCAGAACTAGAAACAAGATTTTCGATCCATGGATATTCATTGAAGTCCAATCCAAGAGATTTCTATCACCAAATGAATTTTATATCATGCGTGATCCTCTTTCTCCAGTGTTTAACACTTTGCTCCTATAATTCTTGAGGATTTTAATCCTCCTCTTTATGAACTTCCTTTCCACAAAGAAGTTCCCGGGTCCGAAACTCTACTATCGTTTTCATCCAAAAACGAGGAAAAAGTTTTCAACCCCGGGATTCTCACTTCTAAAGGAGTTCATACTTCTCTTCTCCCGGAATTATCTCATCGGGACTCTAAAGCCTTCAAAGTCATTAAAATTTTTGAAAGCCCGATGGAGATTTTTCCTTGCTCTTATGGAGAGGACATCCATATTTTAGATGTTCCGTGTCTCCATTTCTATCCCCCATGAACAACTCAATTCGAGGACGAGTCAAGCTAAGTGACCTTAAACAAGCGCTACGTGGGTGGCAACCCATGCTTATCCTAATATGATATTACTAGTAGTAATGAAAAAGTATGTTGTAAGAAAGGCTCGCCTCTTCCATTTTCTGTGCTTTGTGTTTTGTGATATATGTCCAGGATTGCCCAGATTTTGAAGCCTCTCGTGCTTATGGTTTTGTCCTTCGTTCACTCGAGCTTCACATCCTCAGCTTCATTATGGGAATCCAATATCCAAATCTTATCGACTAACGTTTATCTTTGAGCATACTTAATAAACGGCTTAGGATTTATGTAGAGACCCTTCTTAAAACATTGAGGACAATGTTCGGTTCTAGTATGGGGGGGGATCTATTGATTTGATTGTGCCTTTAGCCGTTGTTTTTGCGTAATCCCGTTTTTACCACCAAAATACCAAAAAAATGAAAAAAATTTAAAAATTTTCAAAAACAAAATAAGTGTTTTGTCATAATTTTGACTTTCCTGCTAGGTAGAATAAGAATAAATTTTGACTCGATCGAGCATGTTGGGCTCTAGCTTGTTCCTTAACTTTTAGACTAAGCATTCGCGGATCTTTTTATTAAAGATTTTAAATTTGCGAAGAACAAAAAATGATAAAGTTAATTATGAGTTAGATGCTAAACAATGATTAGTTGGAAATCTTAAGAGCTCATAAGTGTAGTTTGTGGCTTTTCTCTCCCAAAGCTTCTAACCGGACTAATAATACGTGCTCTTTTCGAAAATTTAACTTAAATCAATAATTTTTGAAGTATAGTCGATATCTATAATTTTAGTTCAAATTTATACTTAAATTTTCTAAAAAGAAATTTTCTCTATACCATGGTATTATATGTTAAAAAAAATGAATGACGAGGTAATAATAATAATAAACTATGGGCTAATAAAAGTTTACTACATCTTGCCGGCTCACAACCGATGTTGCAGTCTTCTAAATAAGGCACATAGTATTTATCCGAGACTGATAAAAGTTTGCTGCATCTTGCCGGCTCACAACCGATGTTGCAGCCTTCTAAAAGGTCGAGGATTTCCTTAGTTTAAAGAATGAATAATTATATTAAGTGTAATATATGTGATTTAATAAATATAGTGAAAATCTCTTTTTCTTAAATTTAAATATGCTTTTGAACTAAGACTATTTCGTTTTAAGTTGTGGTTTTTCTAAATGAATTGTTTTGACGGACCTAAGAGTTTTTGAAACCGAAGGTCCGTGAGTTCCGATACTATTCTCTGTGGGGTGTCAAAATCCTGGTCACCTAAGCCGGGTATCGGTTTGGATGAGCCTATACGAAAGTCGCTACATGGAATGGATCTCCCGCCTTCAAACTCATAATTCTTTTAGGGTGTAACTAAAGCATAAAAATATTACAATTTTCGTATAAAGGTGGATCCATAGGTTGGAATTCTAAAATGACACATCACACTACTATATATAAATGTCGGGGAGTGAAAAGTTTCACAAGTTACAAGTATAAGTAGTGTTAGCATCTTAACTTATATTTAACGGTGATTTCGTTTTTGAGCTTGGTTTGGGACAAGTGAAAAATCGGGAACGATGAATTTATCATTTTTTGGAGGCATTTAAGATTAAATGCTTCTTGTCTGTGACCCAAAAGTTATAAAAAGAACATAAGTCCAAACATTCTGTAGTGTGCTTAAAAAGGAAAAATAAAAAAATATGTATGGTAATAAGTATAAATATTTAAAAATGATAAAAACGGGGATTTTCAAAACTAATGATTCTTTAATTCCCTTTGATGAACGCTTAGCTACTTTTCGAGGTAATTAGTCGAGGGGGATTGAGATTCTTGGTTTTCTAAGTGTCTACTTATGGCATTGGGTGAGGACACGACAATAGTTTAGTATGGGGGATTTTGGTATGTGATTAATACACATACCTTTTACCTATTAAAACGAGCCTAAATGACCAAAAATAGACATAAAATGCCAAAAATATGTGTGTTTTGCTATTTATGGTGTGCAGGTAATGGATATTCACTAAAGGACAAAAATGAAGACCGACAAAACCGAGCACGGGAATGGAAAAGAGCGTGCCAAATCAAAGTCAACCAAAAAGTCAAAGTCTAAGTCAACCAAGTCAAAGTCAAAGACAAAGCCGATATCGAAGAAATTTTAAATGGGTCAACCCGTACCCATCTAATGGGCCTGGTCAGCCAATTATAACATTATGTAGACCAAACAAGCCAAAAAGCCCAAAATATGAACAAAAATCTCTTTAATCCATAACCGGCCCAATCCAAGAAACAATATCCCATTACCCACTTAAATATAACACCTTTACATTTTTTGCACCATTAGTCCCTATGGGTTTTACACCGTTGGTCCTTAAGGACTAACATGGTTAGTCCCTTGTGACTAATACCATTAACACCATTAACCCTCGTACCCTGTCCCGTTAACCCTGTTATCCCAAATCAAACATATCCCGCCATAACCACTATTCACTCATCCCTATCATTTTCACCTCGACCTCTGCACCCCTTTGACAAACCCATCACTCTCAACCAAACCCCACTCCATAAACTGCCAATTTCACCTTGGCAATCCCTCAACAATTGATTAGACAAGAGAAATCAAGGGCTTAGATTGCAAGACTTGGAGAGCAAGATGAATGGATGGCTATGATAAGGGTTTCGAGCTGACTCACACAAGAAGCACACCTTTTCTTTCTCCTCACACAAGAAGACCCCAAGACTTTGATATCTATCTATAAATAGGACTATTGTAAGCCCTTGAGGCATGGAGTTTTTTTAGTTTTTCAGCTTATATTTTAAGTTTGTTTTAGCTTATTGTACTTTTATTTAAAGCTTTGTACTGTTTTTAAGTTTAATGAGATTTAAGTTTTAAAGTTAAAATCCAGTTTTTTTAATGCACTTTATATTTTAAGAATGTTTGTTAAGCTCAATTAAGCTCTTATTTGCTTATCAAAACTGTTTCACTTAAGCCATATTAACTTTTCCAAAGTTTATATAGTTTAAAACACTTTTTATCCTAAATCACAAAAATAGCTCTTAAGGATGATAAGCCAGACAAGGATGGGCTTATAGACTTACCAGCTTATCATAAGATAAGTTGGAGCTTTTGTATATAAGCTCTTGTGAGCCTGTTTATCCCTGTTTAAGTAAAGCGCCAAAAATTGATTTAGTTTTTTAGCTATATATAATATATAATTAATATATATATAACTAAATATCAATTAAGAAGAGAGTAAGTATTCCAAGAGGCTTTTAAGAGATTACTTTTATCCAAAGTAAAACCTTAAAAACCTTCCCGGGTCGTTTCCCGATGAGGTGCAAATTGAGAATCGAGTTTAAGTTCGTGATCGCGTGTTTGAATGATTCAATATTTGATTTGGATTCTATTTCTATAATTAATATGCGAAAACAAGTAAAAGCAAGCCAATAACGAAAGCAATTAAAAGTCAAACCTAAAAAACGTTAACGGAAATTAAAAACGCGACTCTAAAAACTTAAACTATCAAATTTTAACCCTACAAAAGCAAATTTATTTTTTAAAGGTCCTAAATGATAAAAGTAAATTTTAGAAAAAAGAATTAAATTTTTTTTGACTTTTAAATTATTTATTATGAATTTAAAAACGGTTTTAATCTAAATAAAACATTAAAAATAGTAAACTAATTTTAAAAATTCTAGAAAAATTACAGAAAATACTTTAAACAATTCTAAACCTAAGAAAAATAAGAACTAGAAATAAGACTGAACAAATAAGCTGTTAAAAAGCAATCAATCACGAATAAGAAAAATGGGAAATAAGGTTTAAATACTAAATGGTGTAAAGATATGACAGGTGAAAGTCCCAAGGGCAATTGGTTGAGGTGTGTATATTAAATACGTTGGGTGCTATGAAGGAGAGGTCACAAGTTTGACCCCTGTGGCCTCTCTTTTTGACAAACTTTTTATTTTATTTTATTTTTTTAAAAAGCTAAAATATAAGCAAAACTAACAAACTTTAAAAAGGAACATTTTACAAAACTCAAAAATAAGCTAGAAAACAGCTTATGAAAGTATCAGTTTTGGCTTAAAAAGCTTTATGGCTTTAAGTCTAAACTGGCTTGGCTTATAAGCTGAAATAAGCATAAGCTAAAGCCAAATAAGCCACAAACAACTTAATCCTAACCTAATAAGCAACTAGAAACACAAATTAAACTAATAAATAAGCTGGAAAGCTTTTGAAAAGCAAATGAGCTTTTTGGCTCAAATTGGGAACAAAACAGCCCTAGAGGGCAACTTTAAGCTCAAAATTAAGCTAGAATATCAATAAGCTAATGTATAAAACCTAATAGCAGATAAAGATAGTACTACAAACTTTAAGAAAAAGTAAAATTTAGACATTTTGATTAACTAATAAGCTAAATAAAGGCTTATGAAAATGGCTAATAAACTCAGCATATACTGAGTTAATTAGCCATTTTCATAAGCCTTTATTTAGTTTATTAGTTATTCAGAATGTTTAAACTTTGCTTTTTCTAGTAGTTTGTAGGTTAAGCTTTATCTGTTTTGAGCTTTTAGACTCTAGATTTTTTATTTAGTGGCTTAAAATTGAGCTTAAAGTTGCCCTCTTAGGCTGTTTTGTTCCCAATTTGAGTCAAAAAGCTCATTTGCTTTTTAAAAGCTTTCCAGCTTATTTATTTGTTTAATTTGTGTTCCTATATGCTTATTGGGTTAGGATTAAGTTGTTTGTGGCTTATTTGCCCTTGGCTTATGCTTATTTTAGCTTATAAGCCAAACTAGTTTAGACTTAAAGCCATAAAGCTTTTTAAGCCAAAACTGGTACTTTTGTTAGCTTATTTCTGTGCTTATTTGTTGTTTTTATAAAAAGTCATTTTTCATAAGTTCTTATTTTAGTTGTATTAAGCTTTTCCAAAAAGTAAATTTCAAAAAAATAAAAAAACTAGGGAAATTGGGAAGTCAAGGGTGAGCAAGGCTCGAACCTAAGACCTCCACAACCTCAACCTAGTTCTTACACACGCACCACACAACCAACTTCACTGGGGTCTTTTTCATTTTTACTCTGCCACATTTAATTTCTATGACCTTTTGACTAGTTTTAGCTATAAGACATTGTTTGCTTATTAACAGCTTATTAAGAAAAGTTGTTGGTCCCGTTTTATTTTTTATAGGATTAGCATAGTATAAAGTACGTTTCAGAATTTTCCAATTTAGTTTAGTATTTTTAATTAATTTTTTAGATTATATCAGTTTTAAATTCATAATAAATAAAATAAAAGTCAAAAAAATATAATTCTTTTTTCTAAAATTTTCTTTTATCATTTAGGGTTGTTAAAAATTAAATTTGCATCTTTAGGGTTAAATTGGTAGAGTTTAGGTTTTTAAAGAACGGGTTTTGATCCTGTTATCGTTTTCATGTTTAAATCTTTAATTGCTTTCGTTTTAGGTTTGCCTTTACTTGTTTTTGCTTTTACATTTGTAGAAATAGGAAACCAAATCAAAATCTTAAAATATTCAATCACGCGATCACGAACTTAATCATGATTTTCAAATTCACGCCTCTTCGGGAAACGACCCGGGAAGGTTTTGGATTTTGCTTTGGTTAAAAGCAATTTTTTTTTTTTCCTTATTCTTTAAAACCTTACGGATAAAAGTAATTTTCTTCTTAAAAGCCTTACGGAATACTTACTCTCTCTTATTAATTGATATTTAGTTATATATATTACTTATATATTATATGTATAGCTAAAATAAAAAATAATTTTTGGCGCCGCTGTTAGGGAGGTTGTGAAACGATCATTGTATACGTTTGAAGATTAGTGTTTGAAGACGCTTCCCCGTAAAGTTATCGCTTTCATTTGTGAATATATTTGTTCTATTATCAAGTAATCAAAAATTCCAAAAAAATTAAAAAACCAACAAAAACGACCGTTGTGTCACTTGTGAATTCGGCTCACCTTTAGATTACAAACTATAAGAGAGGTATAAGGAGGGTCGATCCTACGAACTTCGACCTAAAAGGAGAAGGTTTTTAATAGCTTCGCGCTTTCCCGCTCCTTCGCTTCTTTATGCGTTTTCTAGAGAGCTACCGTACACTTGTTCGATTATCGGTTACACAAATATTTTTTCTTTTTATTTTGTTTTTAGTGTATGAAAACTCACTCTTCTTCAAAATTCGTTGGTGAACCTTTTACGAATCCTACTTCTACAAATCCGAAATGTCGTAACCGTAGACGTTCAAAACAAAGAGTCGAACCGTTCGCTCTTGATGAAGTTCTCGTAGTTACGATGGCCGGTCAGCGTACTATGTCGGAATTACTCCGTGCACCCACCGAGGGTTATGCGAAGGCAATCGTAGTACCATCCATTCCCGCTGAGCATTTCGAGCTCAAGCATAGTCTAATCAATCTTGTAACTTCAAAACAATTCTTCGGTTTTGAGAAAGAAGATCCTCATGCTCATATTCGATATTTTAACAAGATTACTTCTACGTTGAAGTACAAAGATGTGCCCGAGACATCGATTAAGCTTATGCTTTTTCCATTTTCTATCGATGGTCCAGCCCGGATTTGGCTCAACAAAGAACCTCCTCGTTCTATTCTCACTTGGGACGATCTTGTGTCCAAGTTTATTAACCATTTCTTTCCTCCCTCAAAAACAACAAATCTCCGGAATGAAATTTCAAATTTTCAACAACGTTTTGATGAATCATTTTATGAGGCATGGGACCGATTCAAGGATCTCCTTCGAGCATGCCCACATCACGGTTTTACCGAATTGCATCAACTCGATACCTTCTACAATGGTTTAAACCCATCCGATCAAGATTCTTTAAATTCTGCCGCCGGTGGCAATCTTTTGGAAAGAAGTGCACAAGATGTGTTGAAAATCATTGAAAACAAATCAAAAGTTTGTAATTCAAGAAACAAACCGATTGTTTCTCAAGTGAAAGCAAGTAATGTTGATTCCTCAGAGATAGCAAGTGTCGTAGCTAGTGTCGTGACTCTTGGTTTTCTAAAGTGTTTACTTATGACATCAAGTAACCCCACTCCAGCTTCCATAAAAGTTGTTGAGGAATCTTGTGTTACTTGTGGCGGTGCTCATATCTTACCAACACCAGTGTCTGCCTCTTATGGTCAAACTACATTTTCGGTTATCACGACAATATCCAAGGATATGTTTCAGCCGCCACAGTTAACTACAATCAGGGAAATGCCGGATACCGTCCTCCAAGTGGTGCTAACCAAACTTGACCATCGGGTTTTGCTCAACCATATGAGTAAAATAATCAAAACCGGTACAATCAAGGTTACAATCCAAATAGAGGAAATTCAAGTTATCAAGCCTCGACTCAACAAACTCAAGTTACTACTTTGAGTGAATTGGAGAAATTTAAGAAAACAAATGAGGCTAGCATGCAAGCTATGAGAAATCATATCGGTAATTTAAAATCAGAATTAAGAAATGAAATGCAAGCTACAATGTTAAATCAAACCAATGAGCTTAAGAACATGATGGCTGGTTTCTTTCAAATGAACACCGCTTCTTCTTCGGGTTCGGGACAACTCCCTAGCAACACCATTGCTAACCTGAAAGGTGAATTGAAAGCCATCACCACCCAAAGTGGTATTGTTTTAGATGGACCTTCCGTTCTAATGCCTCCTCCATTCATTAACCCGGAGGAGCATGAACGAGCAGAGGAGACGTTAACGGACCCGGAACTCGTTGAGTACACCATTAAGGTCCCACCTCCTCTTGTCCAAAACCCTCAAGCTCCTTCATAAAAATCTTATGAGATGCCAAAAAGGGATCCTTTTATCTATTTTTTATGAATTTCCAAAATTAAAATTCTAAGAAAAATTATTAAAAATA
>BQNB010115088.1:0-21628 GCA_026074375.1 Tanacetum coccineum
CGAAAAACCCTTTTATTTTCTCACAAGTCAAGAACTTAAAATAAAACATATAAACATCAACTAAACTAAATAACATTTATTTAAAATCACTTAACAATTAAGGCATGCAAACATTAAATATGATCCTAATTATCTAATAATTAAATAATGTATTTATTCACATAAGGCTCCTTCATCCAATGACTCCGGCCACATACATCGAATTAATCGATTGCGTAAGCCTTATATAAATAAATACCACATAGCACATAAATCTTTTAACTATTTTAGGCCCCATTAATTCAATAATAAGGGTCTTCCCGAATTCTTGAATCATGGATCTTACCAATTAAGAAAATATTTAAAATTATGCGAATCTTGATCATATTTAAAACAAATCCTTTTAACAATTAACAAGATTTAAATATCTAATATCAATCCATGATAAATTTGCATGATTTTATCATGGATCTCCATTAACAATTAACAAAACTTAAAACTATTAACAATTAATACATCAAGTTTTATATAAAATTGCATACAACCTAGATCTCGTCTAATTAATTTTATTAACCGTCAAGATCAAATCTTTTAACAAAAACGCCCACCGGGGCATTAAAATTAATCACGAAACCCTAATTTGTCCAATTTTATTCCTTGTAATTAAAGATTCTACACGATGGCTCGTGATGCCACTGTTGGGTTTTATGACCTAATTAACAATTAATTAACACGAGTACGCAGCGGAATTAAAGAACACATGTAGAACACATTAATTAACAAGGATAGAAGATGATTACCTTTTAGCACGAAACGATACACCGTTTAAAGGTAACCGTTAACACCGTCTTCTACGCGTATGTATAATAACCACACGCAAAACCTCCAAGATCTAAAGTAAGATCTCTCTAAACTTCCACACACAATACGTTCTTAGCAAACAGTGAAGTATGCTAGTACTGGTAGTGTTTTAGCAAACGAACACCACGACACTTGAATCAAATCAACACGTGAGCAAAACCACCTTGTGGTGATACACGATCGAACAAACACACCCTTAAGGGTTATTTGTTTTTGGCCGATCGCTAGATGGGAGAAAACCAAACCCTTAGGGGTGTTAGTTTCGGTCGAACACAAGGAGGGAGATAGGGGAAAGGTTTTAGGGATTTTTCACAAAAAACACATATCCAATAATGAACCTCAAGTCTTCTTTATATAGCCTACACAATCTTGAAGAACAAGCAAGCAAGCCCAAACCCTCTTGGGTTGTGGGTTCGGCCGACCAAAGGGAAATTGGGGCAAACTCTCACTTTTCTTTTTCTCGTTTTGCATATTAGTCCTTAATGTTTAACTATTAAACATTTAACTAATATATTTATTTATCGTTTACTAAAAACACTAATTAAACATTGTTTACGTATTAACGTGTGCGTCCCCTTAGGCTCGAATAAATAATTCGGACATATATTATTTACGATGAACATATTCCAACACTTTGCTTGTTACCTAATTCATTAGCAACATTACCTAATTCAACTGTAATAGATGGTACGACACCATCCATTACTACCTCTTTGTTCGACCCATTCAGACTCTTCTCCTTTACACCTCTACCCACCCCACTACCCTTTTGACTCAAGAAACCACGCTCCATTCAACCACCACCAATAACCCGCAACGACCTAAAACATAAACCCTAATCCCAAAACAAGTTGCGATTTAGAGTTAAGAAAAACCCTAGGATCGAAAATCGATTAGGGTTTTCAGTTAAGGCCACAAATCGCGAAAAAGATCAAGCATCCATATAATTATTAAACAAACGGATAAGACGACAATTCAGTACGACAACAATTCAAAGTATTCAAATCGACATTGAACACAAACAATAATAACACGAGACAAATTCCAAAAAGTCAAAGACGGCTCGTAATAATTATATTAACAAGATGCCTGTATTGATTTGTAGAATATGAAACGAATTATTAATATAAGGTTTAATATCAATCGACCATGCGGTAGAATGAATCATCAATGTCGCCAAGTTGGGAGAGGAAAAAAGGGTTTTTGTACTTGTCTTATTATAGCTGCTTTCTACAGGGGAGCATGGCAATTCTTAGATGTTGGCCGTTGTGTATGCTTGTAAATCATATACAACAATCTTGGGCTATTTTATATCTTTTGGTTTAATACACACTCATGCCGTTATAATCATAAAACATATACAATATCAACTGCATACCTAATATTAAGAATACCAACTTTCCAAAAGTGAAGGTTATTGGTTCGAATATAACAAGGAGAAAATTAATCCCCTTATGGCCTCAGAGGTTCACTTGAGTCGAGTCCGGGATACCTAAAAGGGTAGTTTCGCTAAGAGTAGTTGACTCACAATGTCAAGTCAGAAAACAGGTAAATCAAAAGAAAAAGATTACTAATTATCATCAAGTTCATATACTACGTAATATATAAAAGATTTAATGAATCTATTCTTTTCATATGATTTTGATAATACTCTATAACATAACTTATAAAACAAATCGAATAATCATATTTAATTACATTTTTCTCACCTATTTTAAATAATAAAACACTTATGGTTTTGAAATACTTGTGATTAAAAAATAATCTTGAAAAATCTGTGGGAGAAAATATTATCAGCATGATGGTTGAACATTTGATAATGTTTTTGAATACATAAATAATTGTCGTTGTTGATGTATCCAAAAACATTAAAAATTTGTTTTCGAAAAACCAACCCCCCTACAAAAAAGGATACCAATTGAAAAAATTGTTGACTTTTAAACCTCGAGAAGGATGGAGTGTTTTAACACATATTTTGAAAGATATGAATTGTCATCGAGAAATTCTTTGAGAGAATTAAAGTTCAAGCTTTTTTGAAAAAACCAAATGTTAGAGGACTTCACTTTCTAACCTGTAAGGGTAAGCGTACTGAAACGAACACCTATCCTTTTTCTTGAGCTAAAAACATTGAATGTCTTGTAAGAACAGCTCCAGACCGAGAAACGTTAATTTTCTTGTTGTGAGGATAAGTTATAAACCTTCCTTTATTAAAGTCCTTATGGTACTGATTTTTGCACAAGAAGACCATTATAAAATGTAAAATGACAACAATGTTTTGAACACATTGAAAACTCTTCGCTCGCACTTCATATTACACACCCGTGTTAAATGTTAATCGACTATTTCTAAGCACGTAAATGTTATGAGTCCCAAGAGACATGTCCGAATGATTCCTTTGAAATTTTTTGATTTTCTAATTTTGTATTTAATTACTTGTTGACCTTAATCATTAGCTATTTGATGTGGGAATAGTAATCTCCAACTCTTGTCGTGAAGTAGCTGTTCTTGTTTGCTTAAGGAACAACTTTGGAGACCAGATTTGAACTTGACAATTCATTGCTGTGGTCTTGATTTCCGAGTTCTGAACGGTTATAATTAAATCATTTGATGAAGAACGAGTCTTGAAACTGCGTTGTTCAAAGAAACGTCATTTGAACATTGAGGAATGGGGCCTGAAGTGTTATTTTCAGCAGACACCATTTGACATTGACGACCGAGGCTTGAACTGCTTCGTGTTGTAAACGTCATGTTAAACATTGATGACCGAGGCTTGAACTGTTGTTCAAACGACATTTAAACATTGATGACCGAGGCTTGAACTGCTGTGTTCAAACGTCATTTGAACATTAAGGAACGGGGCCTGAAGTGTTATTTTCAGCAGACACCATTTGACATTAACGACCGAGGCTTGAACTGCTGTGTTCAAACGTCATTGAAGATTTCATCTTTTGTGAAACCATTCTGGCACTGGTTTCTTAGATATCAAAAATTTCAGCAACCACATTATGAATTTTCCTGCTTTTCAGTGTATATGCATCTGCATAAGGTCAATTCTTTGATTGCTTTTTGACCAATGAATGACGTAACTGCACTTAAAACCAACCCTGAGTTTGTTTGCATGCATGATATGATGATATCTACATTTAAACCATGAGTGGGTTCACATTAACCTTGCTCGTGTAAAGATTGAACAACTTCCTAATGGGAACCCACCTAAGACAAACATTACTAAAGATTTTACCTGTTGGTTTCCCACCTAAGACAAAGATTTAGTATTCATTGTTTTCTCAAGGACAGTGCAGTCATTTGTTTGAGAACAATGTCTTGTGGGATCTGTCAGTTTCTGGTTTCTTAATCACTTGACTTTCTACGGCATATATCTCTTTGTTGTCTTAGATTTGCATCCTTATTCTGTGCAAGCACGAGGATTTAAAAACCTTGAGAGGTATTCTAAATCATTCATCCATGATTTGCACTTAAAGCACTTCTTCATTAGGACATTGCAAGTCTTAAACTTCAAGAAATGCATTTGTTTCCCTATGTTCTCCTAAGTGAACAATCTTGTTTGAAACCCACTACTCATTGATCTTGCCAATCCTAGTTGTGGTTTGCAACCATTAGCAGTGTTGGGTAATCTAGCAGGATCAATCATACTAGGTTTTTCATTCACATCTTTGTCTTTCTGAAGTTGTGCACTTTTCTTAGCTTTCTCTAGGTAGTAGTTATGAACCATGTCATTTGAGCCTACTTTTCCTTGTGACTGAAGTGTACACATGCTTTGGGGCAATTCCTAGAGGGCCAGGTGCAAATCAAATTTGTGTTCGAACTGCTGTTTTCTAATCTGAACAACTTCTTGATGACTTGTTTAAACAAACCATCCGACACATTAGTTTTATTAACCGACTGTTTCGTTTGAAAACTTCTCATTTCAGGAGAAATTGAAAAAGGAGTCGGTTTTTCCTAAAACTGCTGGTTTTGGGGAATACGTTGACATTTGGTTGTCCGAACAACAGATGGTTTATCAAACTGATATCACAGACTTTTCCTGTAGTTCTCTGATGAGTTTCTTTAAACTCACTTGATTGCTATGTTTCTTGTCTTGCATTTGAGCTTTTTTAAATCATTGTATTTCCATATATTGTTCAACGTTTCAACTTCGAAATAGCATTGATCTGTTTTCATTTGCAAACTGAGTTGTTTTTTCATTTGTTTTTTTCATTACAAGTTTGTTAAAGAAAGTTCAAGAGAATCAGAGGTGTTTTTCAAGTTTAGCAAAAACTTCTTTAAAAGATATTATGAAACTTCGTTCATTAACAATTCATTTTGATTTGAAAGCTTTTTTGCAAGACAATCACATTCTTTGACTTTATGAAGATACAAGCACTGTAATTACAGCATAAGCATTTAAATCAGACAGAGAATGCAAATATGAACATGTAACATCTAACAACACACTCTTCAAGAAGTAGATCATACATATTTGAAAAATCAGCCTTTTCAGATTCAAGTTCGTCAACCTCATTTTCAAGGGATTTAACGTACTCAAAATCTTCATGCATTTCTGTTTTAAGTTTGTGTTCAAATCAAAAACTGTCATTTTGTGACTTTATTAAAAGAGGCATGAGTAAGGTTTTTATCAAAAGTTCCATATCATGAGCAGTTGGCACGCGAAAACAACTACTAGTATGTTTACGCCAAGTTTGATCAACAATTTCTATAAATTGATGAGTTAAATGTCATGTCCGTTAAAAACTTGTCTACTTTTACTAAAGGATTCCGAAACGGTAATAGAGCCACGTTTTAGCAATGTTTTGGTTTTGGTATCTAACAAACCGTTTTCTCCACATTGTATATCCTTACTTCCTTCCTTCCGCGTTCCAACTAATAGAAGATACTCCATGATTGCTTTGAAACTTTCAAAATAATGACTATTTTGTTTTGTGTAATCATATGGTTTAACATAATCTTTATTCAATTTTGATCTACTCTCGTTATCAAGAAGTCATGGTCTCTTCCCTATCAGGGGAAAATCTGTTGTAGGATCAGAAGTATCATATGGGGATCTCATACAAACAGGGTTAACCAGATTGACTTTCTTGAGTACCTTAGGATTTGCAAAGGTTTAGTCTACCATTAAATGTCGCGCATCTTGGTGCTAACAAATGAATGGTCTGAATTGACAGATTTACTGAGTATAAAACAAATTCGTACAAAAACTTTAACTGTTTGTACCATTTTAATCTTTTTGTCAATATCTTTTATCTTCCTTAAAAGCCTTTAAATCCGAAATGAACCTTTGTGTTCTCTTTGAGATAACCTTCTATTGTGGACTTGTTAAAAAGACTCTTTTGGTCTAATTCATACGTGTTTCTGATTGAGAACTGAAATTTCTAAGGCTTTAGGTTTTCAAACCTTCTTTAATTTCCCCATGTCTTTATTTAGACAAATAGTCCTAGAGTTTTCATTTAACTTTGTGGAAGAACTCATAATCAATCTCCGGTCATTAAAGGTCTTTGTACATCTCAAAACTCATTCTGGTTGTTTCTGAATGCAATCAGACAACGATCACCGACAACTAATAGCCTCCCCCAACGCACTATTGGTTTCATCATGGTTAGTTTTGACTTCCAATTCTGAGCAATGATGCTGTATGCTTTCATTAATTGCTATTAAAATTGTTTGTTTTCCTCTATATCAAGATAAATTAGCAATTAAAATTAGCAAGCGCAGCAACAACGCTCATTAACACATTCTGCAGCATTTTTATCAACCCTGATATCATTAGACCATATATTTTGATGATCAGGAGTGACATTCTATCATCCTTCTTCAACAATGGTGTCCTTTAATGGATCATGGTCGCTCAGAATGTCGTCTCACATTGGCAAACACATCATTTTCATCATGGTTTTGTACCTGTTCCAATGGCTGACTTGTAGAACTGGATTCTTCAGGTGAGACCTCCTGAATCTTTGCCATGTAACTGTAATGTGCTTCCAATTTCTGTAATCATCCTTCATCTGATACAATCCCACGCTTTGTTTCATCTCCCTGAAACTTGTAACCGATGATGAACCTCCTTGAAACCTTGCACTGTTGATCTGCAACTGTCTTTCACTCCACTTTTCAACGTCATCATAAGCTCTGCTCATGACTTCGTCTTTCTATTATACATTGCTCAATGATTCATGTTCTGATGATTGTTTTCCTTGAATGTTTGACTGTCATTTTAGTGTATTCTCTGAAAGTTTTCTCTTACTTCTCGATCTGATGAAAAAAGATTCTTAATAAATATCGAGAGCTTTAACAAGTCAGAGTTCATGATCTGGAGCCTCATCTTTGGTTTGAAGAAAATAAACCCAGGTGTACCGAGAATAATCATCAACGATCACTAGAATATATTTCTTGCCATTGATACTTGTGACCCGCATTGGCCCACACAAATCCATGTGAAGTAATTCGAGTTTGGATTCTGTGCTGTGAAACAATTTTGGTGGTAGTGAAGCTTTCTTCTTTTACCATGTTCACAAGCTGAACATAGGTGATCTTTGTTGTACTTAAATTTTAGAAGCCCATCAACTAGAACATTTGACGTTAGTTGGTTAATGGTGCTAAAATTCAAATGAGACAACCGACGGTGCCATAACCAAAATTTTATTGATGTGGCTCTAGACATTAAGCACATTGGAGAAGAAGCCGCCATCTCAGAAATAGATATAGTGAAAATATTCAAATCTCAAGATCCGATAAGCCGGCCATCACCCTCTAAATTCCAAACATAACACGTGTTTGAATGAAAGGCTACTTCTAAATCTCAATCACAAAATTGTCCAACCGAAAACAGATTACGACCAAGGCCTTCAACATAATATACATGAAAAATTGTAATATTGCCTTGAACATAATCTCCATATCTAGTGATTGCAAGGAAATTATCATTTCTGAAGCGGACTGTTCCCATGAATTTCTCAACAAAATTTCTTAGCAGTTGAAGATTGCCAGTCATATGCTTTAAGGATCCGCTATCAACAATCAAAAGGACGAGTTAGATCACTTGCATCACATGAAACAAATACAGATGGAAAAGTGTACAGTTTGGCTACCCATTTCTGAGTGTTAACTAGTGTTTTAGATTTAGATCTAACACTGGTTTTACTCTTTTTCACACTCGATTATGATTGAGTAGTTTTGCTCTTGGGTGTCTAATTAGAAATTGTTGGTATTCAAACCATTTCTACCACATTCCACTTGTTGCAATTTTATTGTTCATGTAGATGCTAAGTGTCCTACTTTGACTAGAATCAGGAGATAGTGGTAAAGCACTAGAGACCTTATTTGTTGCATTTGGGGTGTTAACAACACTTAATCTATATTTTGCAACTACATAATTAGTTCCTAAATTCTTAGATTTTGCTACTACAGGGGTAGTGAATAAGGCTCTCTTAACACTAGAATTCCTAGTCAAAGCATTACGAGCAACACACTTTTCATGAGAATGTGAAAACACATCTTTACCACAAGAAACTCAAACAATATTCGAACCATCATTGACAACATTTACACACGCTTTTACAGTCTTAGAACTTGATATACATTCATTTGTTTGACAAACTCAAATACTTTGTTTCACATTTATTAGAATCTAAGCTAGCACTACTTGATGTCTTCCAAACATATGTAGATGAGCTCTTAGTATTCTTCAAGACTCTATTCTTTGATTTATTGTCCTTAGACTTTGATCTTCTAACACTATTAGAACTTCCTATACTTGCAGAATTAGAAAATTTTATGTTAGCTTTAGAATCTCGTGTTTTTATTTCTTGTTTGGTTATCTTATACATTCCTTTTGCAATTACATTATCATTGTGTTTTATACTTTACTCGGTTTTAGGTGTAGGATCCCGTAATCACTTCATAACATATAACATACACGAATCGAACTAGAAATGAGATGAGGAGTGAGTTGATCTTTTAGAGAGAGAAAGAAGAGAGAGAGAGAGAAATGAGAGAAAAGAGAAATGGAATTATTTAGAAAATGAAACAACTAACTTTTCCAAGTGGAAAAGTTCCTTATATACCCCGACACTTAAAAGTGACGCGCGGGATATTTAACTAGGACCCGGGCTCGGGTTTTGCTTGGGATTAAACCCAAAACATATACAATATTAGATTATCTATCGAGCCCGATTCCTGATATTATCCTATTACAACATTAACTAATTAAAGACCGAAGCTCCATCGTAGAGTGACCGAACTTCCTTGTTCGACTCAATAAATTGAGGCTAACAATCTCCCCCGAAGTGAGGTCTTGAACACGGGAACGAGCTTCCTTTATTGACTCAATAAAATTGAGGCTAACAATCTCCCCCGAAGTGAGTTCATTGATGACACTCCTTCATGAGATCAGTGAGATTGCTTTTGTCGTTTAAGCTCGAGTGTTCTTGGTCTTTGTCTTCGTTGTAAGCTTGTTCCTTCATGCTTTGCGATCGGCTAAGCCATCTTGCGATCTTGTGTCTTTGACCAACATGCTCATACTTTTGCATTATCTTGAAAGCTTCAAATCAGAGTTTGCGGAAGTCTTTGTCTTTAAATCTTGAGCTTTCTAGATAGTATGTCTTCGTAGATTGAGCATTTGAATGGGATTGAGGTTGCCGTTACCACCGTTTGACCTGCAGGTTTACGTTAGTGATAAACGAGAAAATTGATTTGAAAATCAATCGACGTGTCACTCATTAAAGAGTTTTTGTAACACATCGAGAGTGTCATGTTTTTATCAAAATTCATCAACCGTCAATTCATTTACTGGACCAAATCGATATCCAGTTGTCACAAGTTTGATTCATATAGAATCTCGCAAGTCACCTACCAAGAGCTTGTTTGATGCTGGCTCAAGCAGGATTTCCATCTTCATTATGAATACATTAGTATCACTCGGATGTTCTGGCAAATATCATAATGATATTGCGTAGGACTCTTGATAACAGCTTGTGAACCTGATGATGTTCAACAAGTGTTTGAAATGGAATGTGTCCTATCGAGATTTTTATTGATCTCTTGGCTCTAGACTCGATTAGTGCATTTTGGTTTTAGTACTCGGAGGCTGGAGCATATTGCCACCTATTCAATATCAACAATCTCGGAGTGAGATGTCAATAGATAACGTGTGTATCTCCGTGACAAATGAGACAAGTTTCTGTTGAGAGAAACCCGAATGGCTGGGAAGGGTTGTGCATTGCATCACTGGGTCCATGATGTCGTTTTCAATGTCAGCAATCAACTTGTGATTCTGACAGCATATGTATTGACCCGGTTTCTGCCTTAAGTTGTGTGGAGGGCTTCTTTCTTTAGACCCTTTATCCATACATTTCTTTTTCATTCTTCAACGCCTTCAATGCTTACCAAGATGTCATTACTAACACCTTGTTGTGATTGTTCCAGTGTTAGCTCAATCTTAGTCGGCATTATTCCCATATACATTCATCTCCAATCATACCTAAGGACTGCTATTTCTAACTTTGGATTATCCTTGGGTAGATCCTCCGGTTCTGGTTGGATCATAGGATTGATTCCTAACCTAACCACCTTATGACTTCAGAATCGTCGTGAAATTAAGATGTTGTTGGGTATAAGATCGAACCATAAAACCTTTTCAGCACATTGAGTCAATTAGATCATATTTTAAATACATTTTCTCCCCTTATTTTAAATAATAAACACTTAGTTTTTGAAATACCTTGTGATTAAAATATGTCTTGAAAATTCTGTGGGAGAAAATATTATTAGCATGAATGGTTTGGAACATTTTGATAATGTTTTGAATACATAAGAATTGTCGATGTTGATGTATCCAAGAACATTAAAACTTTGTTTTTCGAAAAAACTCCCCCTCAAAAATAGGACCAATTGAAAAATTGTTGTCTTTTGAAAACATTGTGAGGGTTGGAGTGTTGAACACACAATTTTGAAAGATTATGAATTGTCATCGAGAAATTCTTGAAAAATCGTGTTCAACTTTTTGAAAAACCAAATGTTAGAGGACTTCTCTTCTAACGGTAAGGGTAAGCGCACTGAAACGTACAATTTTGAAAGATTATGAATTGTCATCGAGAAATTCTTGAAAAATTGTGTTCAACTTTTTGAAAAACCAAATGTTAGAGGACTTCTCTTCTAACGGTAAGGGTAAGCGCACTGAAACGTACACTTTCCTTTTTCTTGAGCTAAAAACATTGAATGTCTTGTAAGAACAGCTCAAGACCGAGAAACGTTAATTTTCTCGTTGTGAGGATAAGTTATAAACCTTCCTTTATTTGAAGTCCGGGTTATGTACTGACATTTGCACATAAGCCATTTAGAAAATTAGAAATGACATGTTTTGAAACTATTTGAAAACTCTCGCTCGAACTTCATTTACACACCCGTGTCAATGTTAATCGACATTTCTAAGCACGTAAATGTTATCGATTCCAAGAGACATGTCGAGAAGATTCTTTTTGGAAATTTTCTGTTTTTCTGATTTTGTATTTGTATATATATACCTGTTGTCCTCAGCATTGCTATGTGAAGGTGGAATAGTAATTCCAACTCTTGTCGTGATGTAGCTGTCTTGTTTGCTTAAGGAACAACTTTTGGAACCAGCTTTGAACTTGACTGTTCATTGTTGTGGTCTTGAATTCCGAGTTCTGAACGGTTATGATCAGAAGTCATTTGATGAAGAACGAGGCCTGAACTGATGTAAACAGACATCATTTGAACATTGAGGAACGGGGCCTGAAGTGTTATTTTCAGCAGACATCTCTTGTCGTTGTGGTGCGAGGTCTGAACTGTTGTGATCAGACATCATTTGAAGATTTCATCTTTTGTGAAACCATTCTGGCACTGGTTTCTTAGATATCAAAAATTTCAGCAACCACACTCTGAGATTTTCCTGCTTTTCATTGTATAGTGCATCTGCAGTTATGTCAATTCGTTGTTGTTTTTGACCATTGAATGACGTACCTGCACTTAAACCCAGAGTTTGTTTGCATGCCTGAATATGAGGGATATCTACTATTGAACCATGTGTGGGTTCACTGTCAACCTTGCCCATGCAAGAGTTGAGTAGCTTTCCTGTGGGAATCCACCTAAGACGAACATTACTAAAGATTCTACCCGTTGGTTTCCACCTAAGACAAGATCTAGGATTCATTGTTTTCTCAGGGACAGTGGTAGTCTTTTTGTTTGAGAACCTATGTCCTGTGGGGATCTGTCTTTCTGGTTTCTTAGATGCACTTGACTTTTCTACGGGCATATATCTCTTTGTTGTCTTATGGGATTTTGCATCCTTATTCTGTGCAGAGGCACGAGGATTTAACCTTGAGAGGTATTCTAAGACGCATTCATCATGATTTGCACTGTAAAGGCACTTTTTGCATGTAGGACATTGCAATTCATTGAACTTCAAGAAAGGCTTTTGTTTCCTATGTTCTCCTAAGTGAACATCTTTGTTTGAAACCCGACTACTCATTGATGCTTGCCAATTCCTAGGTTTTGGTTTGCAACCATTAGCAGTGTTGGGTAATCTAACAGGATGAATCATACTAGGTTTTCCATTCACTTCTTTGTCTTTCTGAAGTTGTGCACTTTTCTTAGCTTTCTCTAGGTAGTAGTTATGAACCATGTCATTTGAGCCTACTTTTTCCCTTGGTGACTGATGTGACACATGCTTTGGGCAATTCCTAGAGGGGCCAGGTGCAATCACATTGGTGTTTCGAACTGCTTGTTTTCTAATCTGAGGCAAATTCTGTTGAGTGACTTGTTTAAACAAACCATCCGACCCTTGGTTTATTAACCGACTGTTTCGTTTGAAAACTTCTCATTTCAGGAGAATGTGAAAAAGGAGTCGGTTTTCCTAAAATGATGGTTTTGGAATTCGTTGAGCATTGGTTGTTGAACAACCGCAGTTTATTTAAACTGAGTTTCCACAGACTTTCCCTTGCAGTTCTCGATGAGTTTCTTTAACTCACTTATCACCATGTTCTTGTCTTGCATTTGAGCTTTCAAATCTTGTATTTCATGATATTGTTTCACGTTTCTTGTCGAATACATGAGATCCGTTTTCTTTGCAAACTGAGTTGTTTTCATTTGTTCTTTTCATTGTTGTAAGGCAAAGGTTCTAGAGAAATCAAGTGTTTTTTCAAGTTTAGAAAACTTTTTTACAAATTTTGAACTCGCGTTATTAACAGATT
The DNA here is from genome assembly GCA_026074375.1 of Tanacetum coccineum. Lineage (NCBI taxonomy): Eukaryota > Viridiplantae > Streptophyta > Magnoliopsida > Asterales > Asteraceae > Tanacetum > Tanacetum coccineum. Next base: position 13,065 of record BQNB010115088.1, read on the forward strand.
CAGTTTGTTTTGAAAGCTTTTGTGCAAGACATTCACATTCTTTGACTTTATGAAGATACAAGCATTGTAATTCAGCATAAGCATTTAAATCAGATAGAGAATGCAAATATGAACATGCAACATCTTTAGACACACACTCTTCGATAAGTAGATCATACATATTTGAAAAATCAGCCTTTTCAGATTCAAGTTCGTCAACCTCGTTTTCAAGAGATTTAACGTACTCAAAATCTTCATGCATTTCTGTTTTAAGTTCGTGTTCAAATCGAAAACTGTCATTTTGTGACTTTATTGAAAGAGGCATGAGTAAGGTTTTTATCAAAAGTTCCATATCATGAGCAGTTGGCACCCGAAAATAATCACTAGTATGTTTAAACCAAGTTTGATCAACAATTTCCCTAAATTGATTGATGTTAAATGTCATTTCGTTAAAAACTTGTCTACTTTTACTAATGGATTTTGAAACGTAGAGAGGAAAACGTTGCTTTAGCAATGTTTGTTTTGTTCTAACATAAACGGTTTTCTCCACATTGTCTTTCTAAACTTCTTTTGGCGCGTTCCAAACTGATAAAGATACTCCAGTGTGGCGTGCTTTGAAAATTTCATAAAGATATTTTGTTTGTGTAATCATATTGTTTAAACAGATCTTTTTCAATTTTGATTCTACTCTCGTTATCAGAGTCATGGTTCGTCCCTTTCAGGGCGAAGTCTGTTTGCAGGATCAGAAGTATCATATGGGGATCTCATACAAACGGGGTTTAATCAGATAAGCTTTCTTGAGGTTCCTTGGATTGGCAAGGTTGTCTACCATTATATGTCGCGCATTTGGGTGCGAAACATATGATATGGTCTGAATTGAGATTACGAGTATACTCAATTTCGTTCAAACTTTAACTGTTGTCATTTCAGTCATCTTGTCAATATCTTTTTCTTCCTTAACCTTTAAATCGAAATGACTTTGTATTTTTCTTTGAGATAACCTTCCAGTTGTGACTTTAGTTAAAAGCCCTACTCTTTTGGACTAACAGCATCGTGTTTCTGATCAAGAAACTGGAAATTTCATAGGCTTTTGTCTTAAAACCTTCTTTATTTCAATGTCTTTTAAAGTATTAAGTCCTAGAGTTTATTTAACTTTGTTGAGAATCTCATAATCAATCGGTCCGGTCACTTAAGGCTTTGTACTTCTCAAACTCATTCTGTTTGTTTGAGTGCAATCAGACAAACTATCCGACAAATAATAGCCTCCCCGTGCACTTAATTGATTTCATAAGTAGTTTTGCCATTTTTCTAATTCTTGAGTTCATGATGGTTTGCTTTCTTTAATTGCTTTAAATCGTTTTGTTTTCTCGTATCATGAGTTAAATTAGCAAATTAAATTAGCAAGGAATCACGCTCATTAACACATTCTTCAGCATTATGATCAGCCTGATTATTCATTAGTTTTTTTTTTTTTTTTTAAAAAAACCATTTATTTGTTGAATCAGAAGTGACATTGCTTTCATCCTTCTCCAATAACATATGATCGTTAATGGATTGGTTGCTCAGAATGTCGTCTCACATTGTCATACACATTACTTTCATCATGATTTTGTACCTGTTCCAATGGTGACCTGTAGACAGATTCTTGCAGGGGAGATCCTCCTGATCTTTGCCTGAAGCTGTATGTCTTTCAATCCTGTTCATCAATTTCTTCATCCATGTCTTAGCGATTCCAGCTCTGCTCAGCTTGCAGAGGAACACCTTGTTCAGCTTGTTTGCACATCATCATCTTTTCCTTGTGATACGCGTAGTCTTTAACCCGCTTTGGCTTCCTGCATTCCTTTGCATAGTGCCCATATCCCTTGCAGTTAAAGCATTGTATCCTAGTCTGTTGCTATTGCCTGACTTTACCTACTGTTTCCCTAATCCAGCAATGACATTGTCCTTTGATTCAAAACTGCTTGTGGATTTGTTATTGTTTATACTTGGTGTGGTATCTTCAGTCTTGCTTCTTGGAGTTTGAAGAGTGTCCTGAAGGTTGTTGTTGGTAGGTTTGTACAGCTTCTTGAAGTACTTAGCAAGGAGTGCCAAGTTCTTTTTCATATCCTTATCCCTCCGAGCTTGTTCAGGATCACTGTCTTCATCAGAAACTGAAACTGACTCAGATTGAGGTGTTATTGGTTTGGCAATCTCTTTGCCTTTGTGTCTGGTAGATGCATTTGGTCTTGTGGAAGATGATGTTGCATTTGATCTTTGAGGTTTTGGTGCTTGATAGTAATTATCTGAATATGGTTGAGCAGCCGCAATGAGTGCTAACGGATTTGCACTTTTGGCTATTCTCTCAGCACGGATATCATTAACTTCCAGTTGAAACTGCTTCAGAATGTCAAATAATCTGTGATATGAGACGATGTCTATCTTTTCTGATTGTTTGACAATCGTCACAAATCTTGACCATTCTGGTTGAAGTTGTTGAAGAAATTGAACATTCACTTGCATTGTTGTAACTTGCAAGTTGTTCCTTGTCAACTCATTCATCAATTGTTGAAACCAAGAGTAATACGCTCATGGATTCTCCATCTTCGAGAAGTAAAACTTCCCAAATTCCCAGAACAGAGGGGGTCTTACCATCTTGTACGTTCAACGATTCACCCTGTTGTAGCCTTTCAATGGCTATCCACATTTCATTTGCTGTGTTGCAAGCATCAACAGTTGAGTAGATTTCATCTCCAATACCGGTTAAAAGCAAGAAAATTGCTTCCTTTTCAGACTGAAAGTGTTCTTTGTTCTCTGGAGTCATGTTCAATATTGTTTCGACTGATGTATGTTGTGGAACTGCAGGACGACCTTCCGCTGCTTCAACAGCTTGAACTTGTACAGTGGTTGGCACGTAGGGACCACTTAGTATACTCTTTTTCAGTCCGCCACCATTTGGTTTTGTGTCAATGTACCGTAGAAAACGTGATCTCCATTGTGAATATCTTCCTGGTCCAAGCATTGGAGGACGATCTTTCGAACCAGCTGCCATGATATTATTGTGCATTTGACTATCTGTTGAGGATGTGTTGACTGGAGTAGACATGGTTAATGAATGGTTATTAATTATGAAGTGTGAAAGATTTTGTTGGATCTTAAGTGGATATGATGTGATTGAAGTTGTGGTCTTGTATGCAATTCACGTTCACGGGATTTTACACGTCTATGATTAAAACCGATAAAAATTTAACGGGATTTTACAAAATCAATAGAAAACCGTGAATGATTTGATTCGGAATCAGCGGCCAATGATTTAATTGTCTAAAAACAGATAATTTTCTGGCTAGGGTTAAAAGCTGTTGTTTAAATTGGCTCACAAACTGAGAAACGGGCCGAAAATTACCAGATGCGGCCGTAAGCTAGTAACAAAAACAGTCTAACACAAATTCCATAAAACTGGAAATATGTCAATAAATCATAAGTAAACGATGGTTTGGGCCTGAAAATCCTTAACCAGCTAAAGGGTGGTTACAGCGTGATCCGTCTCGTTTTTCTCTTTGATTTGAGAGGTCACGGGCCTGAAACGGACTTACGGATCAAAAGTTATGGCTGTTTTACTGAAACCCTTTTCTTCACACAAAACGCAGTGACACCAAAACGCAGTGACACCAAAACGCAGTGGTTGAGATTTGGTCAAAACGCAATGGTCAAAACGCAATGGTCAAAACGCAATGGTCAAAACGCAATGGTCAAAACGCAATGGTCAAAACGCAATGGTCAAAACGCAATGGTCAAAACGCAATGAAATTTGGTCAAAACGCAATGAAATTTCTTCAAAACGCAACCTGCAATCAAAACGCAATGAACCAAAACGCAACCAAAAAATCAAAACGCAACTGTGAAGAACACTCATACGCATACATGAAGAAATCCAAAACGCTACAAGAACTTTGCATAGAGAATCAAAACTGCAACGACGAAAATATACGATTTTTTTTCACAAATATCGCCTTATAATCACCCTTTTTGAACTTTTAAAACTTGATTACTCTTGTCAAATTAGCTACTTTATGCGCCTAGATCTTGCTTAATAACATAAACATTCACACATCTAAGCACAAAAATTCGGGTTTGATTTTTTTCTTCAATATTACACACGAATTTGATCTTGTTTAACCACAAGAATCAACCACGAATCCACACGTAGCTCTGATGCCAATTGTAGGATCCCGTAACACTTCACTTCATATAATCAAACACGAAATCGGAACTAGAAATGAGGAGGTGAGTTGTTTAGAGAGAGAAAGAGGAGAGAGAAATGAGAGAGAAAAGAGAAAAGAATTATTTAGAAAGAAAACAACTTAACAACTTACTTTTCCAAGTGGAAAAGTTCCTTATATACCCCGACACTTAAAAGTGACGCGCGGGATATTTAACTAGGACCCGGGCTCGGGTTTTGCTTGGGATTAAACCCGAAACATATACAATATTAGATTAACTATCGAGCCCGATTCCCGATACTTTCCTATTACAACGTTAACTAATTAAAGACCGAAGCTCCATCGTAGAGTGACCGAGCTTCCTTGTTCGGACTCAATAAGTGAGGCTAACATCTCCCCGAAGTGAGGTCTTGAACACGGGAACGAGCTTCCTTTATTGACTCAATAAAATTGAGGCTAACAGACTCCTTCCAAGATGTCATATGGATAAGAAGTATTAACATATGATGATTATGGGTTTGAATAGACTAAGTGTTGTATTGAGAGATTCCTAAATCCTCAAGGTTTCTTTGTTAAGCATTATGTATGCTTTTCATGTTTGGGGTGTTTAAGGATAAACATTATCGTAAGACTTTAGGTCGAACTAAATGTTGATGATAAGGATGATTGGTTGAGGAAACATAAACGAAGAAGGATGAGTGTGAATGGAAAGGGAAGGTGTTGACTATAGGTTTGTTGGGTGTTTTGTTGGTTGTTAATGTTGATGAACAAAGGTGAAAATGTGAAAATGGTGGAAGAAAAGTGAAAGACACGACATTGTATGATTCTCAACAACACTTGAAGGTTGAATATCTTCTTTGTGTTCTTCACTTGCTCAAAAGCGGAAATGAACAAATGAAAGACACGACATTGTGATGACTCAACAACACTTGAAGGTTGAATATCTTCTTTGTGTTCTTCACTTGCTCAAAAGCGGAAATGAACAAATGAAAGACACGATATTGTGATGACTCAACAACACTTTGAAGATTGAATATCTTCTTTGTGTTCTTCACTTGTTAAACAGTGGAAATGATTGGATGAGACGCATTTCATTACGAAATTCACTTGACTTTTGACAACATAGGCACACATGCTTATGAGTGTCGGGATATGAGGATGAGACGCATTTCATTACGAAATCCAAATTAACTTTTGACAACATAGGCACTCATGCTTATGTAGTGTTCGGGATATGATATTGAGTTACATTGTACATTACGAAATTCTCTTGTGGGAATTGTTTCATGGTGAATTTTTGTGAACATGATTTAGGTGGATGACACGCGGTTGATAGTGTCAAGATGACTTCGATTTTTCATTTCACATTGGTGATTTAGGGATGTACTAGAACTAGTGATCACTAACAAGAGTGAATGATAGTTATGAGGTTTGAGTGTATGGTAGAAGTGTATCTTGTGGTTTCTAGTGAATAAGAATCACATATGTGAGTTCTTGAGAGTGTTTGGTTAAAGGATATATGTGAAGATGTGTGTTTTCCCTTCCTTTCTAATTCGTGCTCATCCGGACATAAATTGTGGAATAAAAAGAATAGGTGAAGAGAAATAACGACGGAAGCGATGAGCTTGACAATGTCATGACGGATGACGGTTAGCATACGATGAACTTCATCCGTGAAGTTATGTAGCTCTTCTCGAGTATTGCGAATGTTCATAGAACAATCACACGACGAGGTACGAGGTTGTCTTAAAGGTGGTAGCGGAAATGTGGACGGAAGATATTAACCATCTATATAATAATAGAGGTGTGACAAAGGTTTTAGTGAAACGACTTAGACATGAACAACGAGTGACATTTTAATTTATATTTCGCGAATTAAAAATGCTTAAACATTTAGGATGAAATGATTAAGTTGTCGAGATTTATCGTAATGTATCTAAGAGTAACAAGACTATTAAAATGAGAATGACATGTTTATGAGATTTGTTACATCATTCCTAGAGCTAGACTTAAAAAGTTTCACGTTTGAGTGGTTTAGTAAGGATGTCGGCGATGTTGTCTTCCGATGAAACTTTTTCGATGAAGATATTTCCTTTGGGACATTGTCGTGAAGGAAATATGACAAATTATGATGAGTTTTCAATCCTAAGATCGATGGATAATGTTTAATTCTCATTGTGTATGAGGTGAGCATGACGATAAACCATCGTGACATTCCTAAGGAATGGAAAGGACTAACGAACGTGATAGTACTTTCTTAGGTGTGTTATATTAAAGATGCTAAGATCACTTATGTAAAAAATTCGTAAGACCCTGTCACGGAAGGTTGATGTAAGCTTTTAGCCTTAGGAAGAGCATTTTAACATTTGCGATATGACCTTTAACGTTTGCGATCGCAAGTTAAAGATACTTGAATATTTCGGATGAAATATTTAAGTTGTCAAACCTACTTGGAGGAGTGTTAGACATGTTAGCATTTAGCATTTAGGAGCATGTGTCATTTAGATAAACTAAGAAATATTTTATCTAAATTGCTAGAAAAAGACAAATGCCTTTATAGTGGACATGCATTTAATATCTAAGCAATTAAACATTGAGCATCAAGATCACGAAGACATATAATTACATTACATGTGAACAAGTAATCATCTTGAAACATTAAAGCACATATGTGAGGTGCATTGTGTCTAGATTGACTAAGGAAAAGCCTAATTTCTACGTGCTTAGTGTGTACTCCTAATGATATACAAAGTCTATCGATGTAGACTATCATTAGGCATATTTAGGAAGAGCCATTTAATCAAATTAGAGAATGAATATGAGACTATCACTAGTGGTGCTCAATTCAGGCTAAACACGACCATTTTTACGGGTTATACACCGAACCCAACTTCACTCTTGGAAGCAATTCAACCGTTAGGTCAAATTGAATTTCTAGTGCAATAGATTCTCCAGTAGTCATTCTCATGTTAGACAAAATAGAGTTCTTATATTTGCCTAATGAAGTGTAGAAAAGATAGAATTTGTATTATCTTTTCATAGAGGGCCTAACATGACTCAACTAACATACATTAATTCCGGTTTGCATAATCCTAATAAAGATGTGTAGATAAGCGTAAGCAAGATGTTTTAATCTTTTGTTCAAGATCGATAGGTTGTTTGGTTTCGATTACATATTGCTTGATTTAATGGAAGTCTTATACTTAGTCATCTTACATGTGCAGTTGTCACATGTGATATTTAACGCGTTTGGTTTTTCAAAAGCCAAGAGATGTGCTTATTTGTGACAATGACAAATATGTTATATTGAGAGTGTTTTAAGAATTCTCCACTTCATGTCATGTGAAATGAATCTCATCAATATTATTTATCTTAATTGAGTTTGTGATTCTTTAATGATAAATGATTGAAAAGAGACATATTTTATTTTTTAAACAAATATGCTTTTCTAAAATTATTATTCTTATCAATAAATGTATTTTTACTTGTTTATGCATTGATACATATTTTGATAGGTTATTTTTCAATTCTAATAACTTATATTTTTCAAATTATATGTAGCGTATTTTCTTGTAACACAACCATTTATGCTACGAAGAAAATAAGATGCATAGGATATACATTATCCTTTATTAATCGTTTAATACGATAAGTCTATAAAATCTTTAAACATAATATTTCCCAAACATCATGTTATCTTATGTGAATAAACAAGAATATTATTTTTATTTTAGAATTTTAGTTAAATGTGAATTTTAGCTATGAGTTGTGCTTTTATGTTGTATGAGAAAAGTTTACATATATTGTTCGTTTGCTCGTGTTTGATTTTTCGGAAATGACACATTTACCAATTGCATTGCAATGTAAATTGCTTGAATATTTTGAACGAAACATCCAAATCATCAATCCTACTTCATTGTGTATTTTATGCATGTATTAAACATATTAGTATAATATTTGGAACACAATCATTGGACAAGTAGACTCAATATGATATCATCAACACAAGTGTGAGTTATGATCCGATGCATATTCTTTTCATCTAGAAAAGAATGTAATTATTTTCATATCAATCAAGTGTGATTGAGTTATGTAGATCTAAGATGATATCTTTTGTTATGTTTTGATATAATCTTGAAATTAAACAAATAAGAATCCGATTTCATGTCCATACATAAAAACTTGTCAATTAGATTTAATAAAGATATCAATCATAATTTGAATAATGAATTGATATATTCTCGAAATCTTTTTTGACCTTCACGAACACTCATTTAAAAGAAAATAAATAAATATTTATATAGTGTTTTCCATTAATCCTAAGATTAGTTGTAAGGTGAGGTTGATGAATAATGATAAGTTAATATCATATTTTAAGATTGTCGTAAA
>BQNB010115089.1:0-21628 GCA_026074375.1 Tanacetum coccineum
GAGAATGGATTACGAAACAAATACACAAAGAAAAGATAGACTACGAGAAAGCTAATATAACAAAAATAAAATCTCACTTGAAAGGATTCAAGCGAGTAGAACTAAGTTAGACAATGATCGAAACCTAACTATTCTCCGACAACGGCACCAAAAACTTGATGTGAGGATTGCGAAGACTTTACATGAAGTTTTACAATCCCCTAGGTAGTGTACCTAATCATTGCAGTGTAGTATAGGTAACACTCGGGGTTGTTATCGTTCTCTAGGGGAATAGGTTGGGAAGGCTCGAACACGGTCTAACAAAATTCTAAAGGGTTGAGAGAAGATTCTTTTTGTGTTTTTATATTTATAAGAAAGTAGGTAAATATCATGGTTTGAGATGTTGGTTTGATTAACTAATAATTAAACTATAATCTATACTACTGGTGATAACTTTATGATAAAAAGATATATTTACCTAATCATGCACTACTTCTCATATTTCTTATCCTAGATATGTTGCCTTGTCACACTTGTGATGATCTGTGTAAGTATTTCCTAGGTCATGAACGGATTACATGAACCCACCATCTATTTAATATTCTGCTAGGGCAATGCACAAGTAAGGTAGTATAAATACTATTACAAGGCCCCTAAGAGTATATTAAATGCATGTGAAATATCTTAAGAGGGATCAACTATATTAGGGGTAAGGTAGTATGAAGACTGTTACCGATGATATCATTTCTACACTACTTGCGTTTCCCTAGACGTCTATGCCAATTTAATATCTTATGGCTAGTTTTCTAGAGCCTAACGTGCAATCATAAGTAGCATGGGAAACCATTAGGAAACCATCCATCAACAAGAAGCAACATCAAAAGGATCTACAACATAAGTTTCATGCAATCATAAGTAAATACAAAGGAGGGTTCAGCCTAACATGTTAAAGATAAAGCAAGAATATAAATCAATCACACAATACATAGACATATTGAATGATTAATGATAAATAATCTTACTTGATTAAAACATGGATTAAAGGTAGTTACAATAGGGTTTTGAGGCCCTAAAAATGACCTTAAAAGCTGTTGGAATGACTAGGGTTCGTCTCCCTAAAATTATACAAAGTTAAACACTTAAAACCCTAATTATTAAGGAGAATTAATACCAAATGGCTAAAACGAGTATACATTAAGAAAAGTCCTGACGCCGTCGCCACGTAGATGATTCTAGATCCTCTTTAAGTCGGCCACGTCCTGACGCCGTCACTAGATCTCTGACGCCGTCACTAGAAGATCCTGACGCCGTCACTTTATGATGGCGACGCTGTTTCCACGCGCTGTATGCACAATTCTTTATGATTTTTGGTGTAGGGTCATAATCTTGTCCGTCTCTTTTCCAAATGAGCCCAAGTCACTTATATTTTCTCCAAATGACATCTAAGTGCTAAAAACCTAAAAACAAATGATTAAGCACATAATCTAGGCATTTTGATCCCCAAACACATGATAACCAATTACCACCACTTCTATATACGCTCATGAAACAAAGTGCAAAGTTCATTAAGAAAGTCCACATGCAAGGTGTATACTGAAATCACAAAGTGCATTGACAAGAACTAATTGTGGTCGGCTATTAAACATATTGCACCTGCGCATAACTGCAAAAGCCTCAAAATGCCATTAACCGCTAAATAGAATATGTACCCAAAAAGACATGTAGTTTTTTAATCTTCCAAATAGACAACACCTAATTCATACGGCTTATGCACATCCATCCAATTTTTTTTTGAACGGCTGATAATATATTGATATAGAAGAGTCTAGCAAGGAGCTAGAAACTTAAAAGTACATAAGAAGACAAAAAGAAAGCATAAAGGTACAAACCGAGACTTTAACTGCGAGGAAATCTAAAGGGATGAAAAAACTTTTGAAACGGAGGCCGAACAATCAGTTTTTACTCCGCCAAAAGAAAAACCCCCCACCAAAGAGGCCGAGCCACAGGTTTTCACTCCTAGGTGGTTTTTTAAGAAACCCCAAACAAGTCCCGATAAACAAAACGATACAAGAAAGAAACCCTTTGTAATGAAGCATTCAACCATTGTCCAAGTACGCAGTCATTAAAGGGGACTTCAACCAATCCATCCAAGATAAAATCAAATTACCTCTGTTGTGGAGCCAAGAAAACGAAGAAGAACGAACATAATCAAAAATGTCACTTTTCCTCAACGGTTGATAGTTAAAAGTAACACTATTTCGAAATCTCCAAAGCCAACAAAGAACCGATGCAGAGATAACGTAAATGTAACCTTTGCCTTTTTTGTGTTCGGAATATTTCATTAACAGTCCTTTGACTATTTGACTTTTGTCAGTTTATTCAGATTTTGTACCGTGTTGACGGTGGTGATTTTATGAGATATGTGATGATTTGAGGTTTATTGTGATTAATAATCCTTTTTTAAAGGTATTATTGTGTTATGTGTATTCTGGGTGGTTTGACCCGTGAATTTTGAGAAATGCCAAAAAACGAGTCTGACACGTCCGTTAATGTCCAAATTGAATTTTGAAAGGTTTAAAGTGTAAATATGGCAAGTGAATACTCTAAGTTAATGGAAATGTATTTTTAAGGTGAATAAAAATGTTTTTTAACTTTGGGGTAAATTTTACGGTTGAGTTTTACGAGATTTTAAGTGATTTCGACACGAGAAGAAAGGCCCGAGACTCCCTTGAATCTCATGGCCGGTTATGGTTAGAAAGAGAGACAAGGAGGCTAAATTTTAGCTCCTTTGTCTAAGAGATGTACACATATATGCTTTCACTAGAATTATTTTCATCATAATCCATTCCATTTACAAAAAAATAAAAACATACACTTCTCTTGTGTGCGTATAGTTCGTCCGCCAACTACAACACACACACACTCGTAATTTTTGAATTTTGATCTAGAAAACATGAAGACATAACTATTTGGGGTTGATTCTAGTGTTTGATTATTCATTTAAAAAAGTTTGGGTTGTCCAGTTCGTGTCAAAATCTACAAATTTGAAGATTTTCTTGTATGTTTTCAAATTTAAATTTTGTTTGTCCTTTTGGGTTTATTTTGATGCATAGATGTTAGTTGTACAAGTTGATCGTTGTGAAAATCGTTTTTTTGGAAGCGAAATGAGTTAAAAGGGTGCGTTTGGTTCGTGAATAGTGAAAAAGAAAATAAGGGTTTTTTGTAGTTTTGATGTTGTGGTCGTGATGGTTGAATAATATATGATGCTAGAATGCTTATTTTTGATAGTAGCTTGTATGGCTTATTCGGGCTTATTTTTAAGCTATTTCTTGGCTTATTTGGGCTTAAAGGCCACGTGTAAATTCCCAAAGTCACTAGGAAAGTGATTTTAATTATTTTTGTGTTATGGCATATGTTGTGGACTATTTTTGAGGCTTATGGTAATAACCAAAAGCGATACGTAGCTTATTTTAAAGCTTAATATATGTATTTTGAAGTTTATGGACTCACGGCCCAATAAGTCTATTTGAGCCGCGGCTTAATGGGAGGGCTTATTGTGGTCCGGATTATTTCTACATATAAGTATATACTTATATATGTAAATGGACCTTGGTTTTGGACTTAAATAGTATTCTGGACTTATAAATGTCCTAATGGACCCTTGTTGGGCCTTGAGACCCAATAAGCGATATTTGGTCATTTTGAGAGTTTTGGTGGACTTTTTAAAAGCGAAATGTATTTACGAAGTAATATTGATTGTTATTTTGGGGGAACGTTTTGGTGAACGTTAAAGTTTGGGATTTTGGAATTTTGTCGAAAAGTGTCGAATTGTGAAAAGTGTTTGGAAATTAAGGTTTGAAACCTTAGAAAACGTTGTATAAACGTACGGGTCATGTCAAAATTTCGTAAAAAGTTTATACTTAGAAATTTTCTTAAAAACGTGATTTTTGATTTTTAATAATAAAATAATATTTAATTATTTTATTTATTTTCACTAAAAGACGAAAAATATATTTTTTCTCGAAACTTCTCTAATGTGTTTTTTATGAGTAAACATTTCATTTTCAGCCGTATAATGATTATTTTGAAGTGCGTAAGGTGTACCGAATGGACTTGTCGAGATATATTTATAATTAATAATTATAAATATTTATTATATTACTTATCTATTTGCGCTAAATAGTATAAGTATGTATTATCGGAGAATGAGATTGATATGATTATGGAGATAAGTCGTCAACCATCACACCACTAAAACTGTTTTGGGTAATTGTACAACGCGTCTAAACTCTATGCATCAAACGTGAAGATTGTTTTGGAAGTGATTGATTAAAATGAGACATTAACTGGACTAGTTCGTGTGCGGGCGTCGTTGCATTTGCTTGTGTAGTAGAAGTTGGTTGCTAAAGGCTTGTTTAAGGTGAGTTCTCGTAGCCCCACTTTTTACTGTTTTTCTGTTGGGGGAAAATAATACTCAAATGTGTTTTGAAATGTTTTGAATTAATCTGTGTGAAATGTGGTTTTGTTTTTAGGACAAGATATGTGCTTATGACTGTTATGTGAATATTATGTGTTGATTTACTTGCATGTACTGTGTTTGGCATGGCAAGGTTCTGTGTGGTACTTGTATGTACTGTGTTTGGCATACAAGGTTTTGTGTGGTACTTGCATGTACTGTGTTTGGCATGCAAGGTTCTGTGTGGTACGCCCTAATATAGTGCTCCAGCTGGTAGGCCCTTTAGGTGCGTTAGTGATTTGGGAGTTGCGACTCCGGATTTATTATTGGATGTTGAGATATGACTAGCGGGGATGCTATGTCTTGGATTGTTAGCATATATTCACTGTCATATAGCACTATTGTCCACTGTTGAAATATTGGCACAACTTTTGGGTTTAAGGTCAAACCTACGAGCTCACCAACATTATTGTTGACGTTTTCGAGTATCATTTTCAGGTGAAGTGAAAGAGGAATAGTTTGGTGATTAATAGCAGACTTAGAAGTATCCTGTGTGGAATTTCGTTTGAAGTCTTGCTTGCTTGTTGTTTGATTTTAGTATTTGGAGATTTTGGATTAAGTTTGGTTATGGTCTCCTGCGAGGGCATATGAATATATGTAAGAGATTTGTGGATTTTAGTTGCGATTTGGGACATCACTTGAGTTTGTTCAAAGTTGATGGTCTTCATAGCACTTGGAGTTTATGCAATGTAGTTTTCTCTATTTTTGTACCTTGTGTTATGATTGATCATTATGTTGTATTCCCGAGTTTCCGCCATTGTCGAGGTGTGACAAATTGGTATTCAGAGCCAAGGTTATAGAGAACTAGGTAGATTGGCCTAGACTATAACCTAAGATCCGTCGTTTTGTTGCGTATAGTATCTATGTGTGCGGTGTTCCGCTTTTGGTGTGCCTTTGTGTGTTCTTGGTTTGGTGCCTTTGTTATGTTAGTCACTGAAATGAGTGGGCTCAGTATAGAATATGAATGGGAAAGGATGCGAATATAAGTACGGTGGCCAACGTAATTATAAGCGTGTCATAATTCACTCATACTTGGTATTGTTGTTCACACAAATCAATGTTAACATCGTAAGGTGGTGTTGCGCGTATATTTGGTTTTGTATAGTAAAATATTCAATGAATGTGTGTGAGTCTTCCCACTTACCTAACGTTGCCCATGTTCTCCCTCGTATAGATAATGCCGCCAAGGATGAGAACCCGAAGTGCTGGCCGGCCTGCTGCTGAATCACTAGGAGGGGGAACATGTGAACGGGTTAGTAGAGGTGGAAGGGGTAGAAGACCTAGGGAAGGTAATGATGAGCGTGTTGATGAATTGAATGGTCAAGGAAATGTCCTAGGTAGGGGAGCTAATGGGGGTGTAGAGGGAGCTAATGGGAATGTAGGGGGAGCCAATAGGGATGCACCCGACTTCCCAACGATCATTGCCCAGCAATTATGAAACCTCTTACCCGCCATGTTGGCCCAGGTTAGTAACTAAGGGAATGCTAGAAATCAGAATTGTAATGTGGTTAATGAGAACGTTCAGGGGGACGTTGGGAATGTGCTAGTGAATGGCAACCGGGTAGGTTGTTCATATAAGGAATTTTTAGCGTGTAACCCTAAGGAATATGATGGTAAAGGAGGTGCTGTAGCCCTCACTCGTTGGATTGAGAAAATGAAATATGTGCATGATATGAGTGGTTGTAGTATTGACCAAAAGGTGAAATACACTGCTGGTTTATTTGTGAGTAAGGCTTTAACGTGGTGGAACTCTCAGATCCACACGCTAAGTCGAGAAGTTGTTGTTAGTATATCATGGAATGACTTTAAGTGTATGATGATACAAGAGTTTTGTCCTAGTCATGAGATGCAAAAGTTAGAATCTGAGTTGTGGAATCACGCCATGGTCGGGGCTGGCCATGCTGCGTATACTGATAGGTTTCATGAGTTGGCTAGGTTAGTTCCACATTTGGTAACTCTTGAGAGTGGGATGATTGAGAGGTATGTGTATGGCCTTGCTCTATAAATCCGTGGGATGGTGGCAGCAACGAAGCCAAAGTCTATGCAAAAGGCTGTGCAGATTTATGGTGCACTGACTGATGAGGCTGTTAAGAATGGAACAATTAAGAAGGTTGAGAAGAGAGGAAATGTGGGGGGACCTAGCAAGGATAGGAATGGAAAGGATGATAATAAGAGGACCAGGACTGTGAATGCTTTTGCTACTACTGTGAACCCTGTAGGAAGAGAGAATACAGGTACTTAGCCCAAGTGTACCACCTGCAACTCCTACCATGCACCCGGTGGACCTTGTCGCACATGCTACAACTGTAACCGCCTGGGTCATTTGGCAAAGGATTGTAGAAGTGTGCCAAGGAATGTGAATCCTGTCAATGATAGAAACCCACCTGTTAGGGCATGTTATGAGTGTGGTAGTACCAACCATGTTAGACCAGCTTGTCCTAGATTGAATAGGGTACAAGGACCGGGAGGAAACCGTCCAAACCAAGTTGTTGCTAATAACGAGGGTCAAGGTCATGGAAACCAAGGGAACCAGGCTAAGGGTAGGGCATTCATGTTGGGAGCAGAGGATGTTCGCCAGGATCCGAACATTGTGATGGGTACGTTTACTTTGAACAAGCACTTTGCCACTACCTTATTTGACTCTAGTGCCGACTATAGTTTTGTTTCCACTACCTTCATACCTCCGTTAGGCTTAGAGCCAGCGACTTAGGTTTCAAATATGAGATTGAAATAGCTAGCGGGCAGCTAGTAGAGATTGATAAGGTTATTAAGGGTTGCAAACTAGAAATCGAGGGTCATATCTTTGACATCGACTTAATACCTTTTGGACATGAGAGTTTTGATGTGATTATAGGTATGGACTAGTTGTCAAATTTTAAAGTTGAAATAATTTGCCATGAGAAGGTAGTGAGGATACCACTACCGGATGGCAAGGTGCTTAGAGTAGTAGGAGAGAGACCAAATGAGAAAGCAAGATTGTTGATGAGCGCTAAGGCTAGTGATAAGAAACAAGAAGAGATTGTTGTGGTTAGAGATTTCCTGAGGTATTTCCGGATGATCTATCTGGATTACCGCCTATTTGGGAAATTGAGTTTCGGATTGAGTTAACCCCTAGAGCAACGCCAGTAGCAAAGTCTCCTTATCGTTTGGCACCTTCTGAATTAGAGGAGTTGTCGGGATAACTCAAGGAACTCCAAGACAAAGGTTTCATTCGACCAAGTTCATCGCCTTGGGGAGCGTCGGTATTGTTCGTTAAGAAGAAGGATGGTTCCTTTAGGATGTGTATTGACTATAGCGAATTGAATAAGTTGACCGTTAAGAATCATTATCCGCTACCTAGGATTGATGATCTATTTAACCAACTGTAAGGGTCGTAGTTTTTCCCTAAGATAGATCTTAGGACTGGATACCATCAGCTAAGAGTGCATGAGGATGACATTCCAAAGACTGCGTTTAGAACTCGTTATGGACATTTTGAGTTCACTGTAATGCCCTTTGGTCTGACTAATGCACCAACAATATTTATGGACTTGAAGAATAGAGTTTGTAGGCCGTATCTTTATAAGTTTGCGATAGTGTTCATAGACGACATCTTAATCTACTCTAAGACTCAAAAGGCGCATGTAGAACACTTAAGGTTAGTCTTGGAACTACTCAAAAATGAGAAACTGTATGCTAAGTTTTCTAGGTGTGAATTCTGGCTAAGAGAAGTACAGTTTCTTAGGCATGTGATAAATGGTAATGGGATTCATGTCGACCCTAGTAAGATTGAAGCTGTTAATAATTGGAAAGCCCCTAGAACTCCGACTGAGGTTTGTTCGTTCTTAGGATTGGCTAGGTATTACCGTAGGTTCATTGAGAACTTTTCTAAGATAGCTAAGTCTCTTACTATCTTGACTCAGAAAAGTAAGACTTTTAATTGGGGTGAGGAACAGGAATATGCATTTCAGACCTTAAAGGATAAGTTGCGTAATGCTCCTATTCTAGCTCTCCCTGATGTATCGGAAGATTTTGTAGTATATTGTGATGCGTCCGGGATAGGACTAGGCTGTGTGTTAATGCAGATAGGTAAAGTGATAGCCTATGCGTCTAGGCAGTTGAAAATTCATGAGAATAATCATACTACCCACGATTTAAAGTTGGGTGCGGTTGTGTTTGCACTTAAGATCTGGAGACATTATCTGTATGGGACAAAGAGTGTCATCTATACGGATCATAAGAGTCTTTAGCATATCTATAGTCAGAAAGAGTTGAATATGCGACAGCGTCGCTGGATAGAGTTGTTTAGTGATTATGACTATGAAATTCGCTACCATCCTGGTAAGGCGAGTGTGGTGGCCGATGCCCTAAGTAGGAAAGAAAGATTAATGCCTAAGAGAGTTAGAGCTATGAATATGATCCTTTAGTCGAGTATCAAGGATAGGATACTGACGGCTCAGAAGGAGGTTGTGGATGAATCTGCTGGATTGCAGAAAGGTTTGGATGAGATGATTGAACTAAGGATAATGGACGAAGCCCATAAGTCAAAGTACTCTGAACACCCAGGAGTTGATAATATGTATTATGATTTGAGAGATAGGTATTGGTGGCCTGGAATTAAAAAGGATATAGTTGAGTATGTTAGTAGGTGTTTGACTTGTTTGAAGGTTAAGGCTGAGCATCAAAGGCCATCTGGCGTGCTTCAGTAACCTAAGATTCCCATAGGAAATGGGAAGGGATAGCTATGGATTTTATGACTAAGTTGCCTAGGACTAGTAGTGGGCATGACACAACCTGGGTCATTGTGGACCGATTGACTAAGTCTGCTCATTTTCTACCTATGCGTGAGGATTATAAGATGGAAAGATTGGCTAGATTGTATTTGAATGAGATAGTTGCTAGACATGGTATGTCGATCTCGATTATATCAGATCGTGATAGTCGTTTCACATCAAGGTTTTGGCAGTTAATGCAAGAGGCACTAGGAACTCGCTTAGATATGAGTACGGCTTATCACCCTCAGACCGATGGTCAGAGTGAGCGTACTATTTAGACTTTGGAAGACATGCTTAGAGCGTGTGTCCTAGACTTCGGAGGAAGTTGGGATGTTCATCTTCCTTTGGTTGAGTTTTCGTATAACAATAGTTATCATTCTAGTGTGAGATGTGCGTCGTTTGAGGCATTGTATGGTAGGAAGTGTCGTTCCCCAATTTTGTGGGCTGAGGTTGGAGAAGGTCAGTTGATAGGACCTGAGTTAGTGCAAGAGACTACTGAGAAGATCTCGCAGATTAAGGATAAACTTAAGGCTGCACGTGATCGTCAGAAAAGTTATGCCGATAAGAGGAGGAAGCCTCTAGAATTTAGTGTAGGTGACTATGTCTTGCTCAAAGTGTCGCCTTGGAAAGGTGTGGTACGCTTTGGGAAGAAAGGGAAGTTAGCACCTAGGTTTGTTGGACCATTTGAGATTATTGAGAAAGTAGGCCCTGTGGCCTATCGGTTAGATTTGCCTGAGGAGTTGAATGGTGTTCATGACACGTTCCACGTGTCGAACCTTAAGAAGTGTTTGGCTGATCCAACACTAAAAGTGCCTTTGGATGAGATCCAAGTTGATGCTAAGTTAAATTTTGTGGAAGAGCCTGTAGAAATTTTGGAAAGAGAGTTTAAGAAGTTGAAGCGTAGTAGGATTGCCATCGTCAAGGTTCGGTGGAATTCGAAACGTGGTCCTGAATTCACGTGGGAACGTGAAGATCAGATGAAATTGAAATACCCGCATTTGTTTAGTGATGTTAGTAGTTGAATTTCGGGGACGAAATTCTTTTAAGGGGGTAGAATGTAACCTTTTCCCTTTTTGTGTTCTGAATATTTCATTTATAGTCCTTTGACTATTTGACTTTTGTCAGTTTATTCAGATTTTGTACCGTGTTGACGGTGATGATTTTTATGAGAATTGTGATGAATTGTGGTTTATTGTGATTAATAATCCCTTTTGGAAGGTATTATTGTGTTATTTGTATTCCAGGTGGTTTGACCCGTGAATTTGTGAGAAATGCCAAAAAACGAGTCAGACACGTCCGTTAATGTCCAAATGAGTTTTGAAAGGGTTTAAAGTGAAAATATGTCGTGTAAATACTCTAGGTTAATGGAAAAGTATTTTTAGGGTGAATAAAAATGTTGGTAAATTTTACGGTTGAGTTTTACGAGTATTTAAGTGATCCCGACACAAAAAGAAAGGCCCGGGACTCCCTTGGATCCCATGGCCGGTCATAGCAAGAAAGAGAGACAAGGAGGCTTAATTTTAGCTCCTTTGTCTAAAGTTGTACACATATATGCCTTCCACTAGAAACATTTTCTCATAAACCTTATCATTTCTTTTTAAAAAAACAAACACATAAGAGTATGTGTGTATGTTCATCCGCCACTACACCACCATAATCCACCATAAAATTTCCAACTTTGATCAAGAACGTGATATTCTGGGTTGATACGAATGCTTGGGTGTTCATTTAAACAACGTTTGGGTTGTCTGGTTCGTGTCGAAATATACATTTTTGAAGATTTTTGTTTGGATTAAAAGACTTCTTGATGATCTTAGAGTTACTGTTGATAAGTTAATGATGCTGGTGTATAAGTTACTACTGCTTGTTCAGAGTTAATGCTGCTAGTACAAAGTTACAACTGCTGAAAAGATTAAGAATGCTAGAAGATTTTCTACTATCAGAGAAAGGATAAAGACTGCTTAGAGAAAAGATCAAGATTGATTGGAGATCAAGATTACTTACATGATAAGTATGAGTTATTTATAGAATAGATTATAGTGAATATTCTAAGTTTTAGTAATATATTGTAAATCAACCAGGACTCGTTGGTGTATAAAAGGAGGTCCTAGAGCATAAAGTTTGATATCATAATCTAAAAATCTTTTATTTTGATATAGTTATAGCTTCAAGGTTTTGTAACCCTAATACTAGGAGAGTATTCTTATTATTTGTAATAATAATATTGGAGCTTTTATTGTTGAATTATATTGTTTTGTGTTACTGTTTCAATGAAGAATTCTTCTTATATTAAAGATTAGATTCCGCATAATCTTTAGTATTATCAAACAAAGTTTTTTAACTAAGTTGTGTTAGATTTATCTAGCATAACTAAACCTTACACAAGCTAAGAAATTTAAGATCCATTTAAGTGGGACTAACAATTGGTATCAGAGCTTGTTGCTTTAAGAGACTTTGCTAAGAAGACATGGATCAAGACTCAGTACATATGGTGGCTGCATCAAAAGTGCCTATGCTCAAACCAGGTAGTATTGAGCTTTTGGAGGATAAGGATGGAACTAGTACATCAGATGATTTGATCTTCTCTCTGGGAAGTCATAGAGAATGGTTATGCACCTCCAATAACAAAGTTATTGAAGGTGTTGAGACTACAATTGCTCCTGCAACTGCTGATGAAAAGGCACAAAGGAGGTTAGAGTTGAAGGCAAGAAGCACTTTATTGATGGGCATCCCTAATGAACATCAATTGAAGTTTAACTCCATCAAAGATGTCAAGTCATTGCTGCAGGCTGTTGAGAAGAGGTTGGAGGGAATGCTACTACTAAAAAGACTCAGAGGAATCTTCTAAAGCGGCAGTATGAAAATTTTACTGCATCTAGCTCAGAGGTGTTAGATCAAACCTTTGAAGGGAAATTCAAAAAGTGTATCAGGTCAGTTGGAGAATTATGGTGAAAGTATCTCACAAGAAGATGTGAATCAGAATTCCTTAAGAAGATACTAGAATATAACTATAATTCCTTAATTACATTAATTACGTCTATAAATAACAATCAGCAGATTTTATCTCTGTCAGCAAAAATGAGAACATGACCAGCAGAAACATAATCAGCAGGAATGCTACTTGAACTGCCAGCAGGAATGACTTAATGCTATCAGCAGAAACGAACATCTCTAACAGCAGAAACGACACTTAGTCGTTTTTAATTTGTCCCAACAGAAACCATTAAACCCACCCCGTGGTGATTGATACCAAATGTTATCCCAAGATAATAAGCTATCCAAACACAAGATAAGCCATACGAATAAGCTAAAATAGAAAAGAGACTAGAGAGAGAAACAAAAGAAAAAAGATTAGATTAGAGAAAGAGAAGTGGTGGAAGGTTTACACACACATGAAAGTGAGAAAACGAAACCAACACCCTCTCCATGTGTGGAGAGGGTCCTATTTATACCCCTAGCCAACATGTAGGGATATGGGCTTTTACTAATGGGCCGGGCTTGGTTTAACTTGGGCTTTGAGCTTGAAACATGGATAATATTAGATTATAATCCAAGCCTATTGAACCTGACTAGCCTATTACTTAACAAGACTAATTTCGACTAATAAGACCGATAATATTTTTGTTCGACTTAATAAAATTAAGGCTAATACTTATGACTAGAGTGATCAGGCAAAGGAAGGGCCTACTAACTATGCACTCATGACTTAATCAACTTCAAGTTCTGAATTTGAGGTATCTAATGACTCTTCTTGTTTAAAATCTTGTCTTGAAACTGTTGAAGTACTTAAATCACATAATGAACAACTGTTAAAAGATTTGAAGAAATCTCAGTTACTGGCTTTAGCTTATAAGACAGGTTTAGAGTTTGTAGAAGAAAAACTTGTAGTTTATATGAAAAATGAGTCTATTTATGAACAAGACATTAAGGAATTAAAACTTGAGATTCATTTAAGAGAAATAGCCATTACAAAACTTAGAAAGAAACTTGAAAAGGCTCAACAAGAAAAAGATGGAATTCAACTTAATATAGATAAACTTGAATTTACATATGAAAGTTTAGACAAACTCATTAAGTGTCAGATAGTTGACAACTGCAAGAAAGGTTTAGGCTATAATGCAGTACCACCTCCCTATACAGGAAATTTTATGCCTCCTACACCTGACTTGTCATTTACTGGTTTAGAAGAGTTTACAAGTGAGCCTGTAGTCATTAAGCCTGTAGTTGAAAACAGTGAAGCTAAGACTAGTGAAGCAAATCCTAAAGCAGTTAGGAAGAATAATGGTGCTCCAATTATTGAAGATTGGGTGTCTAATAGTGAGGAAGAAGATGTGCATCAGGCTAAGATTGAAAATAAACAATTAAGTCTAGTTTTGCTAAGATAAAGTTTGTCAAACCTAAACAGCAAGAAAAGACTGCTAGGAAAATCGTTAATCATGTTGAGCAAAATAGGCAAAACACTCATGCTCCTAGAGGCAATCAAAGAAACTAGAATAATATGATGTCTCAAATATTAGGAAGTAATTTTGAGATGTTTAACAAAGCTTGTTATGTATGTGGAAGTTTTGATCACTTATAGGTAGATTGTAAAAGGGTGAATCAAAAAACAGTTTCAAAATACAAAATCTATTTGGAACAATGCTAATAGGGTGAATCATGAGAACTTTGCTTAAAAGACTCACCCCTATGTTAAAAAGAACATGGTTCCAAGAGCAGTACTAATGAAATCTGGCTTAGTATCAGTTAATACTGCTAGACAAGTTAATACTGCTCAATCAAAAACAACAGTGAATGCTGCTAGACCAATGTCATTTCCTTCTAAAATAGCACATTCAACTATTAAGAGGCCCATTAATAAGAATACAACACTTAAAAACAGTAATATTAATCAAAGGGTTAATACTGTTAGGGGTAACAATGTTAATACTGCTAGGCCAAAAGCAGTAATTAATGCTACTAGGCCAAAAGCAGTACTTAATGTTGTTAAGGGAAAAAACTAGTTTAAGCTGTTGTTAATAGGCCTCATCTTGTTGGGTTTGGGAAACCAACGACTAAAAATTATAAACATGTTTTCTAAACAAACAGTAGCATCAATCACCTAAAACAGGGAAGGGGGGTTTGATTATATTAATGCACAGGCAGAGCCAAGTCAGTGATGGTTGGAGTGCCCCAAAAGAAACTCTGATTTTCTTATCTAAGTGCAGGGAAAAAAAAAAAAAAAGAAAAAAAAAAAAAAAAAATGAAAAAATCTACAAATGAATTTAACCAGGATCAAGGATTGATTGATAGTGGCATGTCAAGGCAACTGACAAAGAACATGGTCTCTATCTTACAAACTCTGAAGAGAATAGATTTTATGATAGAGGATATGTTGCTTTGGAGGTAAACCCCAAAGGAGGGAATATCACAGGTTGTAGATTTGTACCAATCAAAACTGGTAATTTAGAATTTTGAGAATATGTTATTTGGTAAGAGAGTTAATGTTTACCTTTTAGTGACCTCAAATGTGTGACAAAAGAAATTATCTCATTTTTAGTGTTTCTCTTTAATGACATGATGTTTGTTTTATCTCCAAACTTTAAGTTAACTGATGAAAGTCATGTTTTACTTAAAGTTCCTAGAAAGAACAATATGTATAGTGTTGATTTAAAGAATATTGTTTCTAAAGGAGGTCTAACTTGTCTCTTTGCAAAAGCCACATCTGATGAATCTAAACTTTGGCATAGAAGGCCAGGTCACTTAAATTTTAAAACTATGAAT
The DNA here is from genome assembly GCA_026074375.1 of Tanacetum coccineum. Lineage (NCBI taxonomy): Eukaryota > Viridiplantae > Streptophyta > Magnoliopsida > Asterales > Asteraceae > Tanacetum > Tanacetum coccineum. The sequence continues at coordinate 15,010 of BQNB010115089.1, forward strand.
AAATTAGTTAAGGGAAATCTTGTAAGAGGTTTACCTTCCAAACTTTTTGAAAATGATCAAACGTGTGTTACTTGTCAAAAGGGAAAGCAACACAGAGCCTCTTGTAAGTCTAAAACAGAGAACTCAACCAGTCTTCCTTTACATTTGTTGCATATGGACTTGTTTGGACCAACATTTGTAAAAAGCCTTATGAAGAAAATGTATTGCCTAGTTGTCACAGATGATTCTAATTAGGTTACATGGTCTTTTTCTAGCTACTAAAGATGAGAATAGTGGTATATCTTAAAGTCCTTATAACTAGGATACGGAAAATTAGTAGATCACAAGGTTAGCGTTATATGATATGATACTGGGACCTGAATTCACGAATAAAGAGATCGAATCCGTTTTATGAGAATAAAGGGTTTATTTTGAGATAAATTAGTGTAGCTAGATCACCTCAACAAAATGAGATGTGAGAGGAAGAATAGGACACTAATTTGAGGAAATAAGTTAAATAGGTCACAAACAGCTTAAATCAGTCCTAAACAAGTGCAATTATCCATTTGCCACTTAAGTGGACTTTTATGGTTGCCTCTAAAAGGACTTAAACAGTTGCCACAGATGTGGACTTTGATGTTTGCCACTTATATGGACTTGAATTACAGACATACACTCTCCTGAAACAGATTAGTTTTTGAAATTACAGAAAAGACAATTCACTTGCACCACCTGCTTCACTTGACTGTGTTGGTTGGTTGCAGTCCAATACACACTATACGTAAATATATAGTATAAGGATAAGTCAATTATAGTATAGTAAGTATTTTCTATCGGGTTAAAGACAAACGCTTCTAACCAAAAAGTTATCTAAAACCTCCCGGGTCGTATCCTCGAAGAAGCATGAATTGAAATTCGGTAGCGTTCGTGATTGCACATTTTGAATGGTTTAAAAGATTGGTTTTCTAAATCCTACTAAATGTAAATGACGAGTAAATAAATGCACGAAAACAAGTAAGCAAGAAATGACAATTAACACGTAAGCATAAAACGTAAACGGAAATTAAAAACGTACACTAAAATCTAATTTGAGCAAAAATGAACCTTAAAGGGCCAAACTAATTTTCCTAGATGCTAAAAGACTAATAAAAAATTTCAGGAAAAGAATTTATTTTTTTGACTTTCGGATTTTTTATAATGAATTAAAAACACTTTTAATGAAAAACAATTATTAAAAATGCTAAACGAATTTATAAAATGTTGGGAAAAATATGAAAAGTCTATTGAACTAGTTGGGACTTAAGAAAAATAAGAAAACTGAAAAAGCAATTAAAATAAGCAGTCAAATAAGCTAAAAGGGCTGAAAAGCTAAAACTATAAAGAAGGGTTAACTATTAAATCTTGCAAAGTATACCCGAAAAAGTCCCAAGGGCAGATGGTGTGAGCGTGTATGTGTAAGGTTGAGGAGAGTAGAGGTCCAGGGTTCGAGCCTTGCTCACATTGGATTTCCTCTTTTTTTTTTTTTTTTTTGCAAAAACTTTAAAAAGCAAAGATTTAAAACAGCTTAAAACTAGGTAATTCATGCATTAAAGGATCCAAGCTGGATAGAGGCTATGCAGAAAGAGCTTCTATAATTCAAGTTACAAGAAGTTTGTACTTTAGTGGATTTACCAAATAGAAAAAGGGCTATAGGCTCTAAATAGGTTTTCAGGAATAAAAAGGATAAAAGGGGAACTGCGATAATAAATAAAGCAAGATTGGTTGCTCAAGGGTACACACAAGAATAAGGGATTGACTATGATGAAGTCTTTGCCCATGTTGCAAGAATTAAAGCAATTAGGCTATTTTTAGCTAATGCTTCATTTAGAGAATTTGTGGTGTATCAAATGGATGTAAAAAGTGCTTTTCTCTATGGGAAGATTGAAGAAGAGGTGTATGTATGTCAACCACCAGGATTTGAAGATCCAGACTTTCTTGATAGAGTATACAAGGTTGAAAAAGCACTGTATGGACTACATCAAGCTCCTAGAGCTTGGTATGAAACCTTGTCAACATATCTAACCACGTATAGATAAAGTAAAGGAAACATATAAGACTGTATTAGAGGACATTAGGAAGCAATTGGATGTTGAAGCTGAAGCCGTTCAGATCATTCTTACAAGGATTGATAATGATATCTACTCTACAATTGATGCTTGTCCTAATGCTATAGAGATGTAGAAAGCTATTAAAAGGTTAAAATAGGGTGAATTAATAAATGTTCAAGATCTTAAAACCAATTTGTATTAGGAATTTGGGAAGTTCACATCACGAGATGGTGAATCACTTGACTCGTATTACTCAAGGTTTTACAAGATGATGAATGATCTTGTTAGAAATCAATGTGAAGTCACCAATCATCTAGTGAATGTTCAGTTCCTACTTCAACTTAAACCAGAATGGCAAAGGTTTGTGACACTTGTCAAGCAAAGAGAAGAATTGAAGACTGTTGGAGTATGCTCGTGTCATAATAACTAATTATATGGCTAGACACATATGAGCTTATGGGGTCACATACATATACACGAAGGTGCCCATCTTTAGATAATCGTGTTTATTGTTTTTTACAGTATATAATTTAACCTACTGTAACTCGCGGATCAATATTGGCTTCTAATAACTATGTAATGTATTTAATTTATGTGGACTGAAAGTTTAAGAAAAGCCACTAACACCATAAAGTGGCGGCCATATAGAGCAGAAAGGGGATGAGATCAAGCTATTTATGGTTAATGAATTAGTGATAACATCTCATTTATTTTGATTGATTTTGATTGACAAAATTAAGAGATATCCTCTTCTTTTCTCTTTATATAATACGGCACACAAACACATACAAAAAAGTGTTTTTGTTTTCTTGATCTAACTTTTGTATCTTGTTCATTCAAAGGTGTTTTACACGGGTTCAGGGGTTAAGATAGATCTAAATTGTATAAAGATCATCGTGCATCTCTACTCAACCAGAGGAATGACTATATACCACATTGTTCAATGACAATCTTACCTCGCCAAAACATGTACCTCTGAATACCGTCCATAAGAATGATCGACCAAGCTCTCGTTGCGAGAACTTCAACCGATCAATGGAGATGGAAGGGTAATTTGGGATGCCATTATAGAGGTGATCTCAATTGGAAGTGTTGTGTTAAGGTGTAGGTCACAATTTGATTCTACCGATACGCTTACAAGTATTTTACTTTTCTTGTTTTTAACTTTGATTGATCATATGACTCTATGGATCCGTTGATAGGTGCTTGTTCCGCTGCGTTTAATATTTGTTTATATGATAATCTTTTAATTCAGCACCTATAGTGGTATCATGAGCCATCATATGATGTCATATGATCATCGTGTATGCGTAAAAATAGCTAAAAACATGTGTTTTTAATGGAATCATGGATTCAAAAGGAAGATTTTAAAACAGCCCCTAGGGCCTATTTTTTGAACATAATTTGACCCAAATAGGGTCTTATGATCGGGTATTTTTGATCCTATAGCTATTTGTTATACATACTTTAATTGGTTTTGCTATCGGGTACGTGTAAAATGGCCTAAATCGCGTGTTTTGGAAATCGGTTTTAAATCAGCCCCTTGGGCATTAATTTCTGAATTAATATGGTTATTATAAGGTCTTTAATACAGTACTAAGTAATCCTTAAGCCATTGGTTACACGTACCAATCGGGGTTAGTCAATTTATTTCTTCGATTTGTTGGCTAAACAATTTATTTCTTGTTAATCATTTTGTTTCCATGGCAAATACATGCATGTTTGGCCATGGAATTAGCCAACACATTGTTAATATATGATATTTTGATATTATTATATTGTGTATGCAAATCCGATGAAAACCATGACCACTTGTGACTTGTTTTGCTTGAAATTGCATTTAATTTTAATTTTGGGTTTTGCCGTTGTTTCGGCTTCTTTTTGTATGATTTTAATTTTTGTTGTAACCATTATTTGGGCACTTTATAGTAGTTAGATGATAGGATAAATGTATTTAATCATAAAATTATTGTAACTGATGAGTGGATTCGAATAGCGCAAAAGTTAAAGGCATAACAAATTCGGAGCTACTGGAGTAACCTCCACTAAAAATAGATTTCCTGGAGTTCTATAAGGATTTAGAGGCTGAATTTTGGGGAGCAGGTGCAAAACTCATGGTGCTACAACTTCTTTAACTGGAGCTCAGATTGGGGAAGAATCCTTCTAGGAGTTTCAGGCTCGTCAAGTCAGCTAAAATTTTATGGCAGTTTTGGACATCATATTCATTAAGGGTTTCACTTACTCAAGATGGTTCTTAAAGCAAGTGGGAGCCCTCCTTGTGGTTGTGTGGTTAACCCTTAGTTGACTTCTTGGTTCTCATGATGGCTAACGAGACCAAGCATATGTTTTTCATTGGTTGAGGCTTTGCATACTTATGGTTGTGTTTGTTTTGTTTGTTTTTATATATGATTGGAATGTATATAACTTGCAAATGTTTTTATAAAACTAAAAATAAAACACAAACAAATTTTAGAAACTAAATCTTTGATTTAGTTTAAAGTTTAAATATGATTTAAAACTAAACACTTGTTTTTATATAAATAACACTAAATACATGTTGTGATTGTTATTTAATTTATGTATTGTTCAAACTAATATTTATTCCACCTAGGTTATATATTAGTCATGAAAATGAACAACTCGCCACACATAAATGATATAAAACAAGTCTTAGACTTAAGTTAAAAATAGTTTTTTAACTTGTGTTACGATGGATGAATGTATGCTTCCTCGTACATATTTTTTGATCATGTATTTATCAAAAAATAATACCTGTCAAATTTAAGTCATGCCATCCAATTAGTTGAGATCACTTGCAATTACTTTTTGCTCTGCGTGAGACATAGGTGAATTGTAATCCAAGGTGACTATTCTCTATGCGTGAGACCTAGATATATTCTCACATGTTCTCGCATTGGATGACTTAATCAAGTTAAGCAGGTGAGACCTTGGCTCGAGGCAAGGATGGGGCGAAACATGCCAGCCTGACATTGTTTCTCCGGTTACAAATGTCATGAGTCCCATATACTCTAAGAATTGCACAGGTTTTGCAATTGGTAAACGTTACCTACCTATTGAATATATCATTGCTAGCAGATCAACTGATGTGATGGTGAAATCTCAATGAGGATCTTAGCCTTTCGTAAAATTAATTGTTTTATATTATAAACTTGGGTAGTTAATTTTAAAAGGATAATTATCAACAATACTAAATTGAACTTTGTAATTTCTATTAATGACATTTATGCAACATAAACCGTAAACAAAAGTTTGTTTCCTTTCTTTATTAGAGGAAGACAAACTAAGTCTTCTTTCCTTGTAAGAAAAAGACTTATTCCTATCCTTTCTACTTGTATGAGAAAGCTATAATAGGAACACTTGAATTTTCCAATCCTAATCAAACTCAAAGCATACTTACTCGAGAAATCGTTTTGTCTTATAAAAAGTCTAACGCTTAAGTACGGTTGCACATCTTAGTTGGATGACTAGAGAACATGTTTTCTATAGCCACCAAAATGATACATCTTGAAGCATCAAGACATGGTATGAGTTTTAATAATTAGAAATGGAAATATAAATAAATCGCGAAAGAGAAAAGGAAATTAATAGCATGTTTTCTAGGAGTTTTCCTTAACTCGATATTTTTCCTAAGAATCTACACACCCTTGAGGAAATGTAAAAGGAGGAATTGCATGCAAAACTTTCAAGTTAATGAATGGCACCGATGGCTAGTCCATCATATATATAGTAGAACTTGATGCGCTTCCTTGAATATCTAAGTACATGTTTACTAGTCCGTGAGGCTCACATTATAGATAATGTGCAGATATTCAAAGAGTAGAAAAGTAAATAAATTGCTACTTGCACTTCATTGGTATAAAGACACATTTAATGTTGTTTTATCCAGTGGGAGAAATGCATTTTACTACTGATATAGACGCACATGTAATGTTGTCTAAATTCAGTGGGAGCTATAAGCTTATCACTTTGTAAGTGGCCTATTTTATTTCTAGCTTGTCTTGAAATAATACATTACTTTTCACATATGAAGCATCATAGTTTTATAAGAATCATTACATATTATTCTATTAGATAACTTATCACTTTTCTGATGTCGCTGCCTAAAAAATTATCTATACAATGTATATGCATGCTAGCTTATTAAACAATAAAGTTCTAGAGATACTTGTAATGCAAATGTGATATAAGTTTGACTTAGATCATATCATATCTGTGACATTGTCATATATTCATACAAACAAACATGAAGCATGGAGGACTCATAACCCACTAGTCTTAGAATCGTAACCTGACTCATAAATATGCTCACTTATTTGTATAAATACTTGATGTTGGGCCATACACAAGTGGGAGAAATCCTAATTGTATGCAAGGTACAACACATAACAATATGACCGATGGTTTTTCTTAAGCGCATGGTAAGAAAGCTAACATTCTACTAGGACTTATACACCTCGATGTATGTCGCCCTACTTAGAACTAGTGTCAAGAAATAATAAATACCTACTTCATCATACAATGTTTAAAGGTTT
>BQNB010115090.1:9853-21628 GCA_026074375.1 Tanacetum coccineum
AACTACTTACGCATGACAGTTACGAAATATTTCTACAATACAAAAGCTCAAAATTGTCTTACGAATGCACTTTTCCTGCCTAAAAATAGTTACCAAAACCTATTTCTTGCTTACGAAAGCTATCAAATCCATTTTTTTCCCGATCAAATTCAATCTAAAACACGTATTTTTTATAAACTAGATATTAAACCTACAATTTGATGGTTATGAAAGCTATTATCTTGCGTTTTAAGATAAAAAAACACATCAAATCATAAATCTAAACCTTACGAAAGCTATTGTTCATCGATGCGAAAGCTTGTAGATCAAAAATTCTCACGGTTAAGCTCGATTTGATTCATGAAACACACACTAGATCTCTCCCGACAAAATATACCACTTGTTATATGTCATGTTTGCATAGTAGTGATCATACGAATGCTAATAAGAATAGAGGAGAGGAGCTAGAGATTATTTTCATCATTTTCTAAATTTTCATTTCAAAAGGGAAAATAGAAATGGGATGGAGAAGTGAATTACAACAAATGTAAAGTCTTGTATAAATACCCCTCCTAGATGGGTATTTATACTTATTGCTTATCCTATTCTATTTTCCTAACTTTAGTCAAACATTGGTCAACATTACTTAACTTTGACCAAGATAGACTTTATTACATTATAATTACTAATAAAACTATAAAACTAATCAAAACTATACAAAGACCAATTCATATAATAATAAACACTTTTCTTAAACCTAACAATCTCCCCCTAAGGGTTGATTATTACAGATGCTTTATCGTCGGTAGAATTGGTCTTCCATTCACAAAAGATTCCCATCTTCTCATTTGCTCTCGGTGATGCGGGCTTTGGACAACAAATGGAAAAGAAGGAAGATGGAGGGTTATACTTTATGGAAAAAATATGGATTCCTTTGATAGGTGATGTAAGGACCATAATTATGGATGAGGCTCATGCGACGAGGTACTCTATTCATCCGGGAGCGGATAAGATGTACCATGATTTAAGAGATACGTATTGATGGCCAGGTATGAAGAGAGATATAGCTACGTATGTTAGTAAGTGTTTGACTTGTTCAAAGGTGAAGGCTGAACATCAGAGACCTTCGGGTTTGTTACAACAGCCAAAGATACCTGAATGGAAGTGGGAAAGAATAACTATGGATTTTATTACGAATTTGCCAAGATCTAGTAGTGGGTATGACATGATGTGGTGATAGTCGATAGACTGACTAAGTCAGCCCATTTTCTGGCTATACGTGAAGATTATAAGATGGAGAAGTTGGCAGGGCTTTATATTGATGAGATAGTAGCAAGGCATAGAGTACCTGTGTCAATCATCTTTAATCGTGAATGACGATTTACTTCGCAGTTTTGGCAGACGTTGTAGAAGGCATTGGGAACACAGCTAGACATGAGTATAACCTATCATCCTCAAACATATGGACAGAGTGAGCGTACTATTCAGACTTTGGAGGATATTGTCACACCCCTAAAATGGATCGCAGCGAAATAGGTAACTAAGGGTGTAACTTCATAATACATAAGCACAAAGCATAAAGAACGACCATTATATGGACGTTTTAAAAAATAATACCTCGTGGCTTTGATTTAAAACAAAAGTGTCTTACAATAATTCAAATGTATTTAAATGTCATGGCGGAAGCATAAATAAGTTTTGAAAGGCAACAGGTATTAAATGATAGATAAATTCTTAAAAAGGAGGCCCAAATGCATGAAGACTCCACATAGCAGATCAAGAATTTCCATAAGCTAAGCACTTGAGAAATACATGCTTAAAAGTATTAACATAAAGTTGGTGAGTTCATAGGTTTATAAAATTGTAAATGTGAACCACAAGATTTTAAAGCGTGTATGACAATATAACATATACAAAGTCAAACAAAATGCATTTACTATTATTTAAGCTCATGACACCAAAGCGTTAACCATAATCAAGAATAAAAGCCTATGTGGGTGCATAACCTGGGACACCCGTAATGTGACTCAAATGAAACTACGCCCGTTTAACATGTACTCAGTCAAACCTGATGGGGATGTCAATCCCGATAGATCTATCCATAACATTCATGCTTACACAAAGTATTTAATAGTTCATGATAAAGGGCATACTGTAAATCATAGGTTATAAGGTACTTAGACCAATCCGTAAATGAGTAATTTGTGCTTGTGTTCAAATGTAAAATCAGAGCATGTATCTCACCCCGAGATTTGTAAAACAGTTTTAAATAGTTAAAGTGGGGCTATAAACTCACAAAGTCTTAAAAAGTAGTCGCATTGTTATAAAATAAACGAGCATGTAAACGAGTTTGAAATCAATCATGTAAATGAGTTTGTAAACGAGCATATAAACGAGTTTAAAATTAATCATTTAAATGAGTTTGTAAATGATCATATAAATGAGTTTAAAATTAATCATGTAAATGAGTTTGCAAACAAGCATGTATTCTCCCCCAAAATAGTTCAAAACAAGAAAATAGGGGCTATGAGACTCACCTCAAAGGATAGTATTGATTTAAAATAAATCAATAAGGAATGACGTCACGAATAACCGGAATGCAACCTAATTAAACACGGTATTTTAATAAGTTAGATCACCACCTAATAGTTTTAGTTTTAGTTTATAAGTTAAAATAATGTTTACCTTACGTTTGTTTTCAATAACCAGCTTACTCAAGTGAGTGAGACAGTGAGATTGGCATGTTTAGTCTCCGTTTACAAATGAGACAAGTTTCTTTCAAAGAGAATCTAGAATGGCTGGGAAGGGTTGTGCATTGCAATCACTGGGTCCATGATGTCATCTTCAATGTCAGCAATCAACTTGTGATTCTGACAGCATATGTATTGACCCGGTTTCTGCGTTAAAGTGTAAGGAGGCCTTCTTTCTTACACCCTGTTAGTCTGTATCAATTCTTTTCAATCCTTAACCCCCTTCAGTGCTTACAGAGACTTCATGACTAGCAACCTTGTTGGTATAATTCCAGTGACTAAACTCATCTCAGTCGGCACTAATTCCCTGTTCTCACATTATACTTCTTTTTAATCATACCTAAGGACTCTGTACTAACTAGTGGATTTGTCCCTGGGTAGCATCCCACCGGTTGCTTGGCAGGATCATAAGACGATACCTAACCTACCATCCTTAATAACTTCGATAAAAAGTAAATATCATTGTCATCTTTTGGTAAAGTTTACCTCCATTAAAAACACTGTTGAAAAACTCAATCAGGTACTTATGATATAACAATCAAAGTGTTTAAGTACCCCATTGTTTTGCATTTCAGAAAAAGTCCCCCCTCAACATTTGCACTCGGTATCAAAACTGTTTAGCACATAGGGTGTGAGAATACACCTGTGAGAAACCTAGATGTATGATCAAATTTTAAGTTACAAGCAGTGTATGGAACAATAATGCACCCCCCTCAATTGTTGAGGTATGGTGTAGTCCTCAGATATGATAATATTGAATATTTTTTCGTTTAAGACTCAATTAACCGGTTTGTTTTAATTTAATGAAAAGCTCATAAGGATTCATACCTGACACATAACATCCAATTCCCATACAACTTAGAAATGTACAAGATGTATGATGCATTACCGAAGTATATAGAAACTTTAATCATTCACTTTTCTTCTGATTAGTATTGTGCCAAATCTCTGAGTCTTCTCCACTAATGATGCATTTGAGATTTATGATCTTAACTTTCTACCCCAAATATCTCGATGACACGTAGTTTTTGTAGTGGATGGTGGGTGGTTGGTGGAAGTGTTGATATTGGTATTCAGTGTCTCTGTTACGCTAGAGGATGACATCAGCTAAGTGCAGTGAGAGCTCTGAAGATTTGGTTTCCTTAGCTTCTTTGTCTCTCCAAGACCGGATACATTTCAATCGCACTCAGACTTAAATATGAACAACTCCAACTTTGTGTTAAACACACTACAACAGGGGGGGGGGAAAAACCACAACAAGGGGGAGGGGGGAGATTTAGTTTGAATGTGAGTATTTTTTGAGAGGTTGATTTGTTTGTGGGTAATTTGTATTGAGGGTTTTGATTTATTAAAGTTGTAATAAGGTTTTTAAAATTTTGTGTTTGATTTTTTTATTTTTTTGTATATAAATGAATGTAGGAGAGAATTGTGTATTTGTGATAGTTAGTTATTTTATAAATTTTTGATTGGTTATAAAGTTATAAATGCAAGGTTTAATTATTTAAAGTGTTTGGTAATTTTTTTCTTTATAAGAATGATTCATTAATTGGAGAAAAGGTGAATTTTGTAGTTTGGAAAACCATTTTGCAATTCTAAATGCTAAATATTTACCAAGCACATTTTTATGTGACTATACGTACAAAATGTACAAGAAGGACCACGTCATTTACTCATCCTCTCCTTCTTGAAGGCGTTTGAGGTTTCAGGGTTATAACTCTTCATCCCAAGTACGTGGGAGTAGAAATTCGAAATGCTCTCTTGGTAAAGCTTTGTGAGAGATATCTGCCAGTTGTAGTTGTTTCCACGAAGTAAGTTCAAACCCTCAATTTTCCACTTGCTCTTGATGAAATGGTGTCCGTATTGTCGATGTGCCTTAGATCTATGAGTGCTGGACATGTTGTAGCTTAGAGTCAATGGGCAATTTTTTTTTATCACAGTACAGAGGAAACTTATTGAACAAAGCGTAGTCTTTTAGCTAAGATCTCATCAAAGGTTTGAGCACAACATCCAGACTTTCAATGTATTACCACCTTTGTGTTGAATGGCCGTGTTTTCTTTGCTTCTATTTGATAGACCGCTAACCAATCTAATCTTAAGAAACTGAGTACTTCCTGACGTACTTCTCTCAGAATCCTGACATCCGCATGATCCGCACTACATAAGCTGTTAGTGACATAGCATTGACCTTCAGAATACCAAAGACCCCGATGTTAATGGTTCCTTTTAGGTACCGAAAGATACGTTTGATTGCTTCAAGGTGCTTTTTTGGTAGTGACTTTAGCGCTGATATCCTAAGCATCACATGCACACAACGAATATAAGGTCTGGTCCTACTGGCGCTGTAAGTTAGCAATAGGGAGCCAACCATTCCTCTAAATCAGTTTGGTCAACTGGAATCCCCATGAGATCACGTCCAGTTTTCAATCGATCCACCGATTTTGTAACGACAGGGTCAGAGAGATTCATTCCATATTTCTTTAAGGTTTCGAGAGCATATTTTGCTTGGTTAATAAAGATGCCTCTGGGACTTTGAGAGACTTGTAGTCCTAAGAAAAACGGCATTTGACCCATCATTGACATCTAAAATTTGGAGCTCATTTCTTTGGAAAATATGTGACACGCATTATGATCTGTTGAGGCAAAAATGATGTCATCTACGTATATTTGAACAAGTAGAATATGTTTGCCTGATTTGCGTGTGAATAACGTTGGATCCACGACACCCTTGAAGAAATTGTTGGAGCAACAGGAAACTTTTTATAGTGTGTCATACACGGCTTGTGCTTGCATAGCCCATAAAAAGAGCGCTTCTTCAGACGATAAACGTGAGTAGGATTATACTGGTCTCAAATACCATCAGGCTGACGACAAAGACTTCTTCTTGAAATCACAATTTAGAAAAATCATTTTGACATCCATCTGGTAGATGATCATATTCTTGTTCAGCATTGGCAATGAATATCTGATGGCCTTTATTCGTGCAACTTAGCAATGATTCTCAAAAATCATACCTTCCTCCTGACATATCCCTTTGTAACTAACGCGAGCTTTGTTTTCAGTACATCACCTATCATACCAGCTTACACTTTATAGATCCACTTGAGAGCGATTACCAGTAACATAGATTAAGGCGAGGTACTAAATCCATACTTCAAGTAGATCAAATTCTGAATTATTCAACTGGGCCATGGCGTAGAAACCATCCCCCACCACCACCCCCCCCCCCCCCCCTCCCCCCCCCACACCCCCCGCCCCCGCATCTTCTATCACGGCCAAAATTGAAGTCTTGTGGTCGACTTGGACAGTTCAGTATGAATACACACCACAAAGCATCGATGCTAACTATTTTCTAGTAGATACAGGACGAGAAGAGATTGCCAACGATGTTATCAAGAGGGTGATCTTTGGTCCATCTTCTGAGATGATCTGGTGGTTGAGTAACTTGGTTGGGTTCAGCTAAACTAACATCCCTTGATGTTGACTGTGCAGAACTAGGTTCTCCTGCAACAGGGTTAACTGAGGGATGAAGGTCAGCTTGAGTAATTGAGGTGTCTTCGATAGTTGGTCCAGCTGCAACACATGAGGAAGACTATAGATCAGCTTGATAGAGGATGACAGTGAATTGAACTTGTAGAAGGGTGCATCTTTACAATCGTTGAAGAAACAGATGTATTTGTGAGAAACAATATAGAGCGTTACAACAGTATCCAAGGGAACTGTCACTATTCGTAGATTGATCAAAGTTATTCATCGAATATCTGAATAAATCTCCCAGATCTTATATCTGTTGTAGAATGTATGTAGTAGCAAGGGACGGCGATGGGGTTAGCCCCGAATTGAGTTGTTCAGGGTCCATCATGATAGGCTCAGGTTCCCTGAACTGGATCTTCGTAGCAGGAAGCCATCGTCTGAATGCATCTCATCGAATGGATGTGACATTGTTTCCATTAATCAACGAGTTCTCTGTTGTAGATTCTATAAGCCTATCCTGATATATTATTGCCTAAGTTACCTCCATTTTCCCATAAGACATCCTAGTCTCTCTTTGGGTAATAGCTCACAGTATCTCTTTGGGTAATAGCTCCTAGTATCTGTTTCGGTAATAGCTCCCAATATCTCTTTGGGTAGTAGCTCCCAATATCTCTTTGGGTAATAGCTCCCAGTATATCTTTGGGTAGTAGCTCCGAGTATGTCTTCGGATAAAGGCTCCCGGTTCTATTAAGTTTAAATATGTGATTCATGAGCTTAGGGTAATAATACTGTTTTCCATAATAATTGTACTCTTTGCAATTATTACACTTATGGATGTATAACAAAGTGACCCACTATTAAACTTGTACTCAACTATTATAATTGAAAACCAATGAATTTCACTCAACCTTTGTGTTGACCCTTTTAGCATGTTTATCTTAGGTAATTAAGCAACCTATGGCATGGAGTGGCACGGACTTAAAGATGGCTAAACTGTTATCATTCAAATGTTATGTTTCTAGATTTTAGGACCTCCTTTGTAAAACTCTGATATGATATTGAATGATAACTAAATTTTCCAAAACGTCTCTTTATGAGTCGTTTCTATGATTATGTCTGTTGATCCATGAAGTAATACCCCAGATTAGCTTCCGCTGCTATATGTCAAAAATGGGGGTGTTACATTCAATACCAATAAATGTCAATGTTGGTGCAATCAAGTTGACCTTGATTTGATAACTCTCGATTCCCAACTGAAAATCATGAACTCTCTCCAGATCACACGACTTTTGATGAATGTTATTAATGAATTCATCAACTTGGTTTCACAATAATTGACCTTCTTGTTCCGACAAAGATAATACAAGTCTTCAATATTGTTTTTGTTTAGATACTTGAAGTCAACTTTAGAAAAAGTATCCGGCTTATCATTTTCTCTCATCACAATTTTTGTTCCATGAAATCCAAACCATGTGGTTGATTAGTAGTTATTCTGACAACTTCTGTAATCCTGTGATTTGATAAATAGTCTTCTGGATTGTTTCTGACTTTTCTTTGGTTTTGCTTGTACACTCTTTTATGCCATGAATCTTTCCAATGTTGAATTGTCAATCGTGCGTCTTCATTGAAAGTCTTGAATTCTTTTCGGACCCAACGATTCATATTTTCTTCCAGATCAACTTCTAGAAAACATTCTGCGTGTATCTTGTAAAGCGAAAGAATATACTTCTTCTCCTTAGTATTTCCATACTTTAGAAAGAACAGATCTTTGTTATACAAATACCTTGGAGGTTTATTTGGATTCCGTTGTGGTCCAAAAAATACGAGAGGTCTTGATACTAGACGTCTTATATCCTCTTGTCTGCTTTCCCAAACTATCTGATTCTCTATAAAGTTCGTTGTTTGTTCCAAATGATAGGCATACTCTTCTGCATTCTTGAACTGATTACTTAAAGCATCATTCAGTGTAGCCTTTATTCTATCATAATCAAAGATAGTTAGAACACGTTTATCAACATCTTGAAGTTCTATGATAAGCTCAGGTGTTTCATCTTTTGGAATCACTTCATCTTCATCAATAATTGTTTCCTCTACCCATGCATCCCATTGTTGTTGTTGTTGTTGGTTGGATACATAAGTTGTAGAATCTTTAGCTGAATGCTTAGACGAAGAACCCCTTGCAGACTTTGAACTTTTTGATGCCTTATGTCTTTTCACTCTTTTCTCCCCCTCAGGAGGAGCATCATCCTCTTGATGGTCATCATGATGTGAGTGAATTTCATCTTTCCTGCAAGAAGTATTAGAGGTTGAATACTTTTCAAATTTACGTTTCAGTACCTCCCACAATGCTGGATCATTAGCTCGATCTTGAAGACTTCTTTTCATCTTGA
The DNA here is from genome assembly GCA_026074375.1 of Tanacetum coccineum. Classification (NCBI taxonomy): domain Eukaryota; kingdom Viridiplantae; phylum Streptophyta; class Magnoliopsida; order Asterales; family Asteraceae; genus Tanacetum; species Tanacetum coccineum. The sequence continues at coordinate 18,444 of BQNB010115090.1, forward strand.
AATACAGTTGTTGTTGAAGATTAGTTGACGAAGTTGTTTTAGTTGAAGTAATTGTGGTAGGATGAACTTGAATAACATTGCCTTGGACGTAATTCTTGAAAAGTTCTTCGATAATCTTTGGTTCTTGTGCATTAAACTCTTGAGAAACAAGATCTGGTACTTCTGAACGAAAAGTATCACGATCTTCGATTATCGTTGCAGCACTGCATGGCTTCAAGTTATTTTCAATCAATTCTTTTGTAGCCTTTTCAGCGAGTTATGATACACCCTGATAAAGAACTTAATTAACTTGATTGTAAGTCTTCCAGAACTATTTCATGGTTACAAACTTCTGTTCCATGTTCTGGATCATATACCCTTGACGTCTACACATCCTGCGAAGTGCACCTGGAAGATGATTGTACTTACTGGAAATTTGTCATTTGGAGTGTGGAGTGTTATATGTAGTTGTGGTAGGGAGTGGTACAGTTTCTGTCAATTCTTGAGTAATATTCTTATCTAAAGATAAGATTGTCCTAGGGGATCTAGGTGGTGTAGGAATTGGTGTGTCCATCTTCTTAGTCCTAGTCTCGAAACTACACATTTCACCTCATTCTTCCTCATCTACCTTCTCTGCACCTTTGTCATCATCATCATCATCATTAACATATTCTGGTTTATCCTTATGACTCTCAGGCTCTAACCTATCCTCAGAGTCATTATATCATCTTTGTTTCCTTCAAATACTTTTTGTTGTCCAATGGTTATCTTTAATGATTCTTGTGGTGAACTTGATTCTCCAGCACTCTGCTTCCACTTCTTCCCCTAGGACTAACAAAAAGGGTAGGTGTCCTACGAGCTTTAGGTGTAGACCTATGCATTCCTTGGGTAGAAACAACCAGTTGTGGTTGATTCATTAGAACATCTACATTCATAAACACCGTCTCATACTCCTTAAAGTCATCAAAGGCATGGATCTCCTCAGTCAGAATTGCATTCATAATCAACATCCCTCGAACAAGCACATTCCTAGTAGTATACACATTAACCAATGGAATATCATCCTTGATAGAATGATAATCCTCTTCAATCCTTTGAGGAATGTCTAGAAATTATTCATCAAATCAGCAATTATGAGCTTGATGAATCAAGGATACTGGATGGCTTCCTTCTTTTAATTTACATTGTTCATGAAATCTCACCACCATAGAAGAGCAGCATAATCAACATTTGTTCGGTTGATCACAGCATGAAACATTTGAAGAATATTAATCTTGGTTTGATCGTGTCCAGATGTTCTTATGGTTAAGCAACGGTTGAACACCTTAAACATTGTTTGCCATGGTTGAGCTAGAATATTTGTGTAGAAGGCACTCACTTTATCAACCACACCTTGATAGCCAACCTTGTTCATGAAAGCTTCAATAGTTTCAATGTTGACTGGTGAGACAAATGGATTTTCAGGAGTTTCCAAAGGCAAATGAAGAATGTCTCGGAACATATCCACTAGGTAAATAAACTCTTAAGTGTTCAACATAAACTTGATCGTGTCTTTAGGACCAGGTACTTTCCTAACCGTCCTCCAGAATTGTTGTATGTACACAACAGGGACATCAACAGTAGCAGTTAAATCATAACTGAGTGGATGATCAGGTAGAATTTTCCCAACGATCTTGCATTCAGGAGAGCATGGAATACTCTGCAGCACCGCATAATTGTTGCATCTCCCAATTGTATGAAATCTTGGAACAACTTGAGCAGCTGGAATTGCTTGTTGAGCCATGTGGAATACTGTATGATGACATAAAGTGATTAGTGAAATAAGATAAATTTTATGTAATTCATATTTATATAACATTTTTGTCTCTTTCCACTCTGTCTGTTTTTATATACTCTGGCAATTCTTTTTGAGCATATTTTGATTATGTTCTTTCTCATGTGCCAATTCTTGCTTTTTCGGGCACATGCCATACGCTTTATTTGTCTTTTCCTTTTAATCTCATGTTGTATGCTATGACATTCTTTTTCAAGCATACTTTGATTTGCTTTCTCGCATTTAGATTTTATCACTTTTTCTATTTTGAGTTTCCTCACCAAAAAGCATTTGTGAAATGGTACTCTTTAAAGAATAATAAAAATATACTCTGATTTTGAAAATACCAATTTGGCAAAAACATAAGTTTGTGACAATCATTTTAATAAATCCAAGAGTATAAATTTATATTCTTAAAAACTCTTAGTGAAAGAGTACCACTTTCTGTCACAATTATAGGACTTTTTGATTAGAATTTAAGATAAGTTTTCCAAAACACAAGTTTTTTCAAAGATGTCTGAAAACAATGAGTATACAACCAATCTAATGAAACATAAATTGGATGGTCACTAAGCCACTCACTCATCATTCTGTTCAATGTAGAAAACGGCCGAAACCGAACATGACTTAGACCATTTACCAAATTATGTACAATAGATAGTCATAAATCACTTTTTGAATGATTTTTTAAACAATCTTTTTCAAAACTTTGAACTTTTTCTTTTGATAAAACTTGATAAACTTTTATGATCACAGACAGCTAAAGCTCCATTTGTATTTCCACTTCATGTTTTCTTTTCATGTTTTTGAAATCATTGATCTCTTGACTAAAATTTTTTGTTATAGAAAACATAATCTTATATATGATATTTGGATAGTCAGTAGATTGCTCAATCCTTATACTATTAATTTCAGGAAACTGTCAAAACCGAACACAATCTTCACTATTTGATCCATTTATCAATATAAAATATGATTTTATAACAAAATTTATCATTTGTTTTCGTAAGATGCTATTTTGTTTAACAATAAAGCCCATTTGAGTATTCGTTAATTTTTTTGGCCCATTAATAACCTTGTACGAAACCCAAGCTTAAAAGCCCATTATATCTTACGAAACCCATTGGTTAAGCCCAAAATATCATTTACGAAACCCATTTGGCCCATTATTGTTCACGAAACCCTTTGATAAGCTTTTACAAAACCGAAACTTGAAATAATTACTTCTGTAAACATATTTACCAATTGAAAATGATATCCTAAATGTTTTTGACTTGTTTTCCAGGTTCTTTATCATCCTATTAACAATTAAAGCTTGTTCTTTATCATCCTATTATTACGAAACCTAATGATTTAAATCCACAAATGATATTTTCAGTGATCAATCAATCCC
>BQNB010115091.1:0-21627 GCA_026074375.1 Tanacetum coccineum
CAAGACCACAAGATGACAACAAGTCACAAGTTGATGATTAGAGATTATGTTTGGCTGATGATCTCAAGAAAGCTCAAGATCATATTCAATGACAATATTAAAGAAACAATTTCAAGCCACAAGTCAAAGAATGCTACATCAAAGTATAAGATATCAAATGAAGAATCAAAGACTACGAGTTGTACACAAGACCAATCCAAAGATTGCTGAGCTTAAGTTTATGTATTCTAGGGTGACCTCCCTTAGGGGGAGATTGTTAGATACTAGAAAAAGACTCGGTCACCCCGTGTATTTTACCATTTATTGTAGCTCGTAGTTAAACGTTAATCGTATGACATTCGGTATTGGGTCGGGTATTAAAGCCCACGTATAAGCGCACTACCAAGGCCCTTAGGCTGGTTTTTATATCACTGTATAAGCCTATTCTATGTGTTGGAAGAGGTGGTTAGTTATTTTATACACATACACTTTCTCTCTCTAGAAGAGTGTGCATTTTCTTTGTTTCCCTCTCTAGCATTCGAATAATCCACTAACCATTCGATTGTGTGATGATATGCAATATTCTACAATTGGTATCAGAGCTCATGGGATGATTAGATCGTGTGTATGTGTGTTTTGTTGCTTGGTTTAGATCAAAAGTGTACTTTTAAGGCTCTTTAGCTTGTTTTTCATTTTTTCTAGATTTTAATCTTTGTTGTGTTAAAGTTTAGGTGTTTTTTAGTAATTATAGTCTTCTAGTACACAGTTGTGCAAAATAAATCAAGCAAAAACATTCAAAGGGGTGATTTTTAGGTGTTTTTAGGTGAAAAAGTCTGATTTTCACCATAGCAGTTTGGTGTTCTGTGTATTGTTTATCGTAGCGGTTTGGTACACTGTTCTGGTGATTTGTCAGTGTCGTACACTGTTACAGCGGTTTGTCCTATTAGCACAGCATGTTGTCTTATTTGGCAGCGGTTTGTCAGTCTTGAAAGGGACAGCGGTTTGGCGTGTAGTGTAGCGGTTTACTAGGTAGCGTTTTACAGGTTTCGAAGATTTTTTCTCATAGGATACCATAGCGATTTACATGTTTTTGAAGACTAGTTCCCATAGCGATTTAGGAAACAAACCTCTGCCCATTTCATTTCTAGGTAGCGGTTTGGCAATTTGACTTCATAGCGGTTTACCATTCGTAGCGGTTTAGCTATAGCGGTTAGGGAGTAGCGGTTTGTCAGTAGCAGTTTGATTACTATTTCAGCGGTTTGAGACACTGTTTTGGACTATTGATCTACTTTGACATTTGGACTACTTTCAAACTTAAAACTTAACAAACTAAAACAACAAAACACTTAAACAAATATCACCACTTTAACATACATTCACTAATCATTGATTGATCCAATCCAATCATTTCACAATCAGTTAAAATGTCCAATCAGTCAGAAGATATTCAAGCGGCCGGTTCCGATACCCGCCCTCCCATGCTTGACAAGACTGATTTTGAGTCATGGCAACAACGAATTCGGTTATACTGTAAGGGAAAAGATCATGGAGAGTACATACTTCAGTTTATTGATAAAGGCCCATTCAAGATGGGATGGTGCAGAGATGAGATTGCTACAGGTACTGATGGTCCTTATGTAGGCCCAGAACGAGATAGAGTGTTTGCAGACCTTTCACAAGCTGAAAAGGGTAGACTTAGAGCTGACATTCGTGCAACGAATATCCTTCTTCAGGGCTTGCCAAGAGACATCTACAAACTCATTAACCATAACACGGATGCCAAGGATATTTGGGATAATGTGAAGATGTTATTGGAAGGTTCTGAATTGACCAAAGATGACCGTAAATCTCAGCTGTATGATGAATTTGAACATTTTTTGCAACACAAGGGTGAAAACATTTATGACTACTATGTCAGGTTCACCAAGCTAATCAACGACATGAGACATATCAAGATGACCATGCCCAAAATTCAGCTGAACTATAAGTTTGTAAACAACATGTTACCCGAATGGGGTAGATTTGTGACAGCGGTCAAGTTAAACAGGGGTTTGAAAGAGTCCAATCATGATTAGTTGTATGCTTACCTAAAGCAACATGAGTTGCATGCCAATGAGAACAAGATGCTGATGGAAAGACTCAACCAACAATCACATGATCCACTTACCCTGGTGTCTAAGGTTTCACCTTATCAATATCCTTCATCATCATCAGTTCCTCCACAACCTTCATACATTCCACCAGTCACATACCAACCTCAGTTTGCTGATAACACACCACTTAATACAGGTCTTTCCCTATCGAATGAATTGCTTGACAGTTTAACCAAACAAGTTGCCCTTCTCACCCAACAATACAAAACATAATTTCCTCAAACCAATAATCAATTGAGAACCTCCTCCAACACACGAAATCAAGCTACAGTGCAGAATGGCAGGGTTGTGGTTCATAATATTCAGGGGAGACGGAATAGGGTTCAAGGAAACAATACGAGGGGTGCTATTGTTGCAGGAAATAGGGGATCTCAGAACAGAGCTGGTAATGCCAATGCTGGGCAAGGAAAGCCAATCAAGTGTTTCAACTGCAGTGGGATTGGTCATATAGCAAGAAACTACAATTAGCCGAAGCGACCACAGAACTCTGACTACTTCAAGGAAAAGATGTTGCTGATGCAAGCTCAAGAAAATGAAATAGATTTGGATGAGGAGCAGCTGTTGTTTCTTACGGGTGGACAAACCAACACTTTTGATGATGATGTAGACGAGGGACCAATTTAGGATATGGCTCAGAACGAAGACAAAATCTTTTAAGCTGATCAATGTGACGCATTCGACTTTGATGTTGATGAAGCTCCTACTGCTCAGACACTGTTGGCCAATCTCTCCTCTGTTGATCCACTTTTATGATGGAAGTTTGGTCCATCGTATGTTTCTGACACACTCTCTGAGAGTTCAGATTCATGTTCTAATTGTCTCTGATAATATGAATCAAGGTGTCAACGATCGCGATCCTATATAAGGATCGTTTTGACTTTGCAAAAGATCGGGTCGTAAGATCGGGATCGAGAATCGATAAGATCCCCTATAAAGTGGTCTTGTTCTTGCTAATAGGCCTTTGTAAAGTATGAGAGGTTTGGTTAGTGGTCCAAAACATAGTTTTCCTTAAACACAATAAAAGGTCCTCTGTGATTGTAGGTTTGCCCAGAAGCCTAACATATAAAGGTTTTGCCCTAAATTTTAAAGTATACCAGACATTAATTTCAATTTTTTAGAAAACAATAACATTTTTCATTGATAATTAAACATTAACATTCATATATTTAGAAGGTTTCATACATACATATATCAAACCAAAATACATAAGGGCATGAAGCCCACCTTTATCTAAAGACAACCTACCCAAAAGACATAACCCCAAAAGACACCCAACCCCCTTCCTTAACAAGAGTATATAGCTTCCTCCAAGATCTCTAAATACCCTTCCTTGGCCCTGATATCCTCTTCTGCATCAACCAGATGTTTGTTCAAACCCAAAAGCCTTTTGTTCTCAGCCTTAACCATCTCCCTCAAACACCACACACTATCATAAAGTTCCAAGGTGAACTCCATGACTTCCATCATCTCAATCAAACCATTGAGATGATCAATATTCATTATTGCATGCCGAATTTCACCACGGAGAAAATTAACAGAACGCTTGAAGCAAGACGTTTGTGTGACTTCTCCAACTTTGAAAGATAGGCTTGAAAAAAAGGGTGATGTTCTATTTCTGGAGGCTTGGGAACATGATGTTCAAAAAAACATTGCTTTATATCCACCACGAAGATTCATACTCAGCTCTAGTAGGTCTGATATCAGTATTTGTCTTTGAGTCCTAATTATATTATAAACAGAATTTGTCAGATGCACTAATAAAAAAGGACTAAAATACCTATATATATGTTATATAAAGGTATATGCTTTAACCTTTGCAAAAAGGTAACAACAATCAGATCTTTTGAATATGGACTTTTTAGACCATCCAATTGCTCTTGGTATAACTTGAGGGGCATTAATCCACCAACGATTACTTCTTTCAAAAGACTCTAAAATCCAAATCTAAATAATATACCAATGTAGAGTTAATAACTTACAACATCATTATATAATTTTGAATGATGAAATAAAAAAATATTACAATATTTAACTAAATTGTTTACCTGGAAAGCAAAAACAAATCCAGTTAACGTATATGTAGGGACATAATTGCGGTCTTTCTTCAACCCCAAATAGTGCGTATCACTATGCTTGACTACTACATTCTTTATTGAGTCGTACAACTGTGTCCATACATGCTCCCCCCATGGAAAAACATTCCAAGCCTCAAGATTTTCAACCAACCCAAACAGAGAATCATCCACCGGGCATGTCAACAACCTACCCATAAAGATAACCTCTAAAGCTAAAATAAGGCAAAGGCGTACTGAGTCTTCGTCACATAGGTTCCCAAACATCACTTCATCCTCAATTACACCAAGAACATCTAAAATGGTTACAACTAACCCAACCTTATGCGGGAACACCCTATTACGAAACTTCAAATCAGCAGAGGTATATGAACAAAACCTTGTTGTTCCAAATCGCATACCGGTAATCAGAGCAAACTCTGGCCTACCAAAATGCAGACTATGACCTTCAACATAATATATCAGGGGCATATCATTATGATACTCATCAACTTTATGCTGTTTCCGTAGCATATAATCTATGAGTTGCAGTTCATGATCAAAATACATTATATCCAACCAACGTCCGAAACAAGTAGTCCTAAACAACTTTCGTCGCTTAACATCTAACTTTTGGTATATTAACCAAAAGTAGTTCAATTTACTTGTAATGATGACTTTTGAATCAATTTCCTGAAATACAATTTAATAAAGCAACAATCAAGATCTTTTCTACTAAATAACGAACTTCAACAACTAACCAACCATACAACATTAACTTAATGGCAGTAATCACAATCTGAATCTGCTATTTTATCTAAAACCTTAACAAATTATAAAACGCATAACAACAATGGACTAACATGTAGTAGGCACCAGGTAAATCTATTTTCAGACCTAATCTTAAACAGTAATGGCGACTGTTATTTAATGATTAACAAAAAATAAAAAAATTCGTATCTACTTACCCTTGAATACCACATTTTTTCAATCAAAATTGAAGAACAACTACTGTTGTTGAAGACGACTATGAGGTGTTGATGAAGACTGGAGAGAGTGGAGACAGCGGGAGAAGATGAAGGTAGATGATAATGGTGAAAAGAGCTGGAGAGAGTGGAGAGAGCGGGAGAAGATGAAGAGGATTTCTCTCTGTATCAATTAAGTGTGTATTATACACACACTAAATATTACGAGTAATGAAATACAATAAAATTGAAAAACATAAATATTATTAAAAACTACACCCACTAAGTAGTTGCTCAAAAAAATATTATTTGGTTGCCCTAATGTACAAGTTGCCACAATACTATTTTAACATAAAATAATGGGGTAAAATTACTAAAAAACCAGTTGACCAAAGTACAGTTGTTCCAAATTGTAAAAGTTGCCCTATACAAAACATGTATAAATACCTTACACAGCTCTTACACACCTGGACACATGTCAATTTCTTATAAAGTTGCTCAGTTGCCAAGTTTTGCTGGGTTAGTTTGAGAAAAGAATATTGAAAAGGTGAAAAAGACATTTTCCTTTTGGTTTTGAACTATTTTAAGAATTAGCCCTTTAAAAAATACAACATATATGTGGTTTTAAAATACAACATACATATGCACAATATTATTAATATCAAAATGAAAGCACGAATTATTGTGTATGTAAATAAATACACGATGCTATACGTATACGAACAACTCATGTTTTCCTCTTTATGAGTTTAAGTAAGAATATCCGTAATTTTTTTTAATATATGCCTTTAATAATGACTCATTTTATTCCATTTTATAAGTCTATCCCATGCGTACACGGATTTGAATATATTAAATACGGCTAAATTATTATTAACATGAATATAAATATCAAATGTAAGCACAAATTACCGTGATATGAAAACAAATATACGTCGTTGTACTTATAATAACGACTAATGTAATTCTTATTTAAAGTTTATATATGATATCTGAAGAAGCATTTAAAAAAATATTATATGTTAACTTCATCAATGTTCATTATGTGTTATTAAACTCACATTTTGTGTACAACATCATATCAATAGTTATATTTAAACAACATAAACCTCAACATGCACGTCACTTAGACAAAGTTAAGTCTTTCATCCAACAATTTTTTTTTACAAAATATAAATCGATATTAATACATAATGATTTTTTTACGTAGAAACTAAAATTTTAAACACGAGAAATTATATATATATATTCATATACTAAATTAAAATTTTAAAATAAATTTAATCATATGTAAATCTCGTACGTACACGAGACTTATAACTAATGTTCTATGAAACAAATTATAAAGTACGCCACATTCTAACAAAAACAAACCAACTGGGCTAGCTCAGTTGGCCACCAAAGGTGTCTTTGGAGAGGTTGTTACTACATGCGAGAGGTCTCAGGTTCGAGTCTCTCCGTGGGGGTTTTCCTTCAAGGTGGGAATCTGTGGGGTTCTCCCCCATAGATGCGTCGATTCGAGGCTGACAGAGACTACCTTCTGGGTATGTAATCTGGAATCGAATCACTAATTATTATTCGAGGCTGACAGAGATTACCTTCTGAGTAAATACTATGAAATCGAATAACCAACTTAATAACTGTACTAACTCGCCGTTAAAAAAACATTCTAACAAAAACAATCATATAAGATATTGACATCAAAACATGTTATAAAAGTATTATTTTTTTGTTAAACTAGATGTGTATATTGGAAGTAGTAGTAGGTAAAGAGTCCAATAAATATAAATATTAATTTTAGGATCAAGAAATGGAGATATCTAGATGAATAGTGATATATCTTGGACCAAAGATAGTCATGTGAGAGGTTGGTATTTCCCAAAAGAAGCACAAGCTAATTGACGAATATGCAATAAGATATTTATAAAGTTTGTGTAGCTTATTTGCTCCCATAAATATTCGTGGACCATTATGTACTTGTATGGTAAAAGAGTGTGGGAAAGAAAAAAATTCTTAATTTTTTCTTTTCACATTTGTAGAAAAAAAAAATACAAAATTCAAAATTTTCATAAAATATAAAATACAAGTTCGATATTATTTTCTATTTAAAAAACAAAAGGGGTTACAAGAAAAGCAAAAAAATACGTTTTTTCCCTTGTTAATTTAGAAAATGCAATTATTTTAGAGAATTCGACAAAAAATATTTGATTTAAACTCAATTTTTATTTTTTTTGTTTTATATAAAACATTTTATGAATAATAAAAGTGTTTTCTTTTAACTAAACGGCCTCACGCCAATGTGATTTTAACATAAAAATGTGATAGTTGTTTTTTCTGAACTTGAATGGCCAATTTATATTCTTCAAAAGATATTCGTTCTCAACAAGCTTTTTATATGTTTCCTTCATGTTATAAATTAACGAGATGTCGTATCATGGTATGTGAAGCGTGTGTTCATTAAAAAATGACATAAAAACAACTACAATCATTGGTAATTATAACAAAAGGCAATTAAAAGGGATAACCGTGTTTCGATGCCACATCATCTTTTCATTAACCACCATCAAGGTGTATCACATGCATCACTATTTAAACATACCTCACTTATAAACAAATATATCACAAAAAAACTAATATCACAACTCACGCGACACACGCACAACGACAAGATTCATAAGTTAGTCGGTCTACCGACCGACTTCTGCATTCCCTTCACTAAAATGCGTGGGTGAAAAGGATGTTTTATTAGATGGACGTGTTATCGGAGGTCACTAGTGACCTTCTTATTACACATAGTCTGATACGGAGTTGCTTGCGAAGCATCCTTACAAACCGGTGCGAAGAAATATGTTTAACTCGCAAAAGTTAGTAACATTATATTCGATTGACTAGCCTAAAATTATGGGTCACATACATTGGAATCTCATACCCTTGTAAAATTGATTGATATTTTGGTATAGAAAGAGATGGAATGATGATGGGCATTGGATATGGTAAGGTTGTCGGATGGTAGAGTTTCATCCACGACAAATTGTGCAAATGAATATACTCCTCAATATTCTAAAACCTCTACCAATTTGCATTTCCTCACATGTGACTATCACTGTATTTTCATTTCATTACCTATAAAAAAAGATAGTAGTAAACAATTAAATCGTCAAAAAATGTTCATAAAACAAAATAAAAAGATAGTAACTAGTGTTATGAGATTTTTATAATAAATAAAACATTCAATCAGGGTAGTTATATGAGAGAGTGTTTAACTTGACATTGAAGCATAGATATTGTCCCAAAAATGCATGCCAAATATGACCATAGACTAAACAACATAAATACGAGAGAGTTTTAATATGTAACAACTCACGTGAATTCATCATCAATCTTTTATTCTTTTTACTCTTATGTGTAAAAAATTAAGAAAGAAAGAGCTTCTAATGTATCATATCTTAGAAACTTGAATTTAAACAATTCTAAGTGGTTACGTCAACCTTCTTAAAAATGGAATGACTTTACCCGATTTAAATCCGTGTAATGGTACACTTAAATCTCGTGAATTATTTCGAAGTGGGCTTTATGTATGATCATGATGGACACCACAAACCAAACTTTTTGAAAATGAGCCCAAAGTGGAGGGCCCTTAAAAACTTGAGTTCAACCCTTATTTCATTTTCATCACATTACTATTCGGGCTCCGTTCAAAAACCGGACCGGACCGACTAAAGCCGAACCGGATAGAAGACCAGTTTTGCCTCAAACACTGAATTGAAATGTTGGGTTCATGTCTGGGTCGGACCGGACCAAAGACCGACAATGATTAAAAGGGTGGACTGAGGACCAGACCGGTCTGCGGTCTATAGTGCTCGGCCTTATTAACGGACACAATCACAAAGGCTGAGAATGTGGTTACTGTGGCAAGCCTTTTGCTAGATTTGTTAGGAAACACCCCAAACAAATTCTCTCTTTTGCAACCGGCAAAACGTTGTCGTTAGGAACCAAAAAAGGGGAGTTTGCCGCTGGGAAAGAAGCAGGTCGGGGTTCTCCTTGCCATCGTGGATATAATACTTGTCGATGTAATAAAAACCAACTCTTTCTAGATTTGTAATAAATGTTGATGATTGTCACGAAGGATCGACTTAGGAATAGTACCAAAACGACAATTACACGAAGAACGTACATGATATAAACATAAACAGACAACCTAAGGTGTTTTCATATCAAATGCATAGTTCATGTAATAATCCGAAACAATGCAATTAAGTTCAATATATGACACTTTGCGCGTCGAACCTCATTTTAGTTACATCTCATATCAATAAACATTTCCCTTTCAATTAGCCACACCATTAGTTTTAGGACCATATTTCTCGACCCTTTCATCAATCCACGCTTTCATATCAGCCAGCACAAGATTAGCAGCTTCATCGGGTTCCCCTTGTATCAACGAATGGTACATACCATCATACAGCTTCAGTGACTTGTCCTCACTTGACGCCTTCTCGTACAACATCTGGGATCCAGTAGGGCAAGTGACGCCATCTGATGTTCCGTGTAATGTCAAGAAAGGGGCTTTAACTTTGTGGAAATTGTTTTGTATGAAGTTTGTTACTCTCACCACTTCTCTCATTGTACCTACTCTTGGTTTTCCAGTGTATCGTTTTGGATTCACGAGGATTACTTTTAGTTTTTCGGGATCTCTGATTGCTTTGCCCACCATTTTGTTGTCTGGCATTGCTGCCCATGTATCTGCATATCCGAATAGTAGCCCGTACATTGTCAAATGTAGCTGCAATGAACCAAAAATAATTTTGGGTTAGTACTAGATTAGAAAAAAACCGCTGCACAAACATTATGCTTTGAGCATAAAAACTAGTCTGTCTAACACTACATCTTTGCGTATATGTTTATGACAGCATGGGATACTAATCCGACAACAAAAGAATGTCGAACAATAAGCCACTAATTATAATCTGACTAGCCAAACACCCTTTCAAGGCTGAAAAAGCCTTCTAAAACCACCTTTTTATATGCGAACTGTTCACAAACACCGTCTCTGACGAAACTTAAACACGCCTAAGTGTTGAAGCACGCATAAGATGTATAGTAAAATACCGCTAAGAGACCTGGAAACATTACACTTCCATATATACTGCTAGGCGAAAGCAATGCTATATAACCAAATACAACTTTTTTCGGGTAACCATAGTTTCTGACATTTTGGCCGACTAATCTACGGGATTTGAGCCTACGACCACACATACTTAAACAGGGCAAATACAACTTAGTAAATAGCCGAAAATAAAGCTAAAAGAACTAGTACTAGTAACGTGACATTTAAGCGATATCAATAATTCATTGCATTTATAGTCAACCTTTTTCTATTAATGGGTGGCAAACATAATCACAAAAGTTGTGCTCACCTACTTCCTCCATTAAAGAATTTCAAATGTGTACCAACTTAAACTCTAAAAATTTCAATATCAATAATTCATTGCATTATAGTTTATCAACACATATGTCACCTAACCTAATCACAAATAGCCTATGTTTCAAACCTCACTAAGTACACATTAGAAATGATCATAAAAAAGGTCAACAACGGTCACGAGAATAAACCACTCAAGGGTGGTCTAGTGGCAAAAAGACTTGCGACTATCATTTCTAGAATGTGTGAGGTCCCAAATTCCTGCTAGGTGCAAACAACCTTGTAGTGGCCACGCCAACCTCCTGAAAAGGGAGGGTTTTACCTGGTTTGAATCTGTGTGACGGTGTGTTCAAACCCCGTGGATTAGTCGGCCAAATAGGTCAGAAACCATGTTAAAAAAAAGGTCACGAGAATACCTGGTTTTTTTGCTCATCCATTTTTTGTGTTTTAACAGTGAAGTTGAATCAGGGACGAAACCAGGAGGAGAAAAGTGTGCATTTGCAAAAACTTAAATAAGTCTATAAACACATTCTAGGGTGACCAAGTGCATTTCCGAAGATTTGAGATTTTTTACAAGAATTAACACTACGCCGCAAAAATTCATGGGTGTCCCGGACCTCGGGATTCACCCTAGTTCCGTCACTGAGTTGAATGATCTAACTACATATACCTCATAGATACATAACTAATAATTTCTTAAAGTTACTATCATGCAATATATACTTATATAGCTAGGAACATAAAATGTATTCAAGTAAATTAGTACCAGTATTTACCTTGGATGGTACCATATTCTCCGGTATGACAAACAACGGGGCCGAAAAGATCAAACCAGTCCACGTATCGGGTTCGGACTGGAAATACATCAGCATAGTGATCATACCACCCATGGACTCTCCAAACAAAAACGCAGGAAGTTTACAATACGTCTCACTTTTTCTCACACTCAAAAAATACGTCAAAGACGTAGCAGCAACTTTATCCATGTCACCTAGATACCCATGCAGACCATCTGAACGTCCATGTCCTAACAAATCAGCTGCGAAAACCGCGTAGCCCCATTTCGCGTACTCTATACATATTTTCTGAAAGCACCAACTTGTATCGGACCCGTATCCATGTGTCATGAATACTACACCTTTGATAGGTGCATTTTGGTCTAATGGTGTCCATGATTGTGTAAATAGTTTTCCATTAGGTGTTTCGTAGTATAGTTTCGAGTTTTGGACTCCTTGTGATTTGTAAAACTCTTCCTCGGGTGTTTCGCCCCAAAAGTACGTTGTCGCGGGTGGTAGAGGTGGTGGAGGCATAGTGGATGATGAGTTTGAACGTAAGAGTTTCTTCCGTTTTGAAACGATGTTGGTGCATCTTAAATGTGCGACAGTAGTTATAGCGGTAGATAGTTGGATTGGTTGTTGAATGGGGTTGGTGGACCTACTACAAAATTGTTGGTGAGGAGTCGTGGATGAATGGTTTGTTTTGAAGAATGATTTAAGTGGGGTCAAAAGTTGTTGAGTTGACATAGTGGGAGGTAAGTGGAAGTGAATTGTGATGTAGTGGTGTTTTCTCATGAGTTTATGGTAGGTTGGAGAATATTGAATAGTCTTCATCTCACCTACCCCAAGTCACAACTAATATATTGGATTAGTTTATGAGACGATCCTTGCACTTTCGTAACGTTTGGGACGAAACATGCAAATTGACCAAACTTTAAAGACGATTTATGCAATTTACTCCTTTATCTTATGAAACAAAAATCATAGAACCAAACATATCTGAACAACACGAAGGAGGGTTGAGTATGCTTCAAAAACCAGACCAAACATATCAAAATTTGATCGAACCGAGAACTAATTTGGTCAAAAACATTGGATCAAGAACCGGACTGAAATATTCGGTACATGTTCGGGTTAGTATGGTTCGTCGATCTAATCTGGTATAACAAAACATAATGTCCGGTTGTGTGTAAAACCAATGTTTTGAAAACCGGGTTTCCAATCGACCTGGTTGACTCATCGGGTTACCGGTTCGACCAGCGGGTCAACCCGGTCTTCCACAACAAAAAAATAAAATATATTTGCTATGATTAGATAAAAAGTATACGAGTTAAGTCCATTAAATAGAAACGTACTTTCTAAAATTTACACTTCTAGTAAACACACTTGTTTTATTACCACTCTAGTAATTAAAACTGACTACTTTTTGATAGTTTAGTAAATATGACCGATTGATTTTTCAAATAGATTTTTTTTTAATTTCATTTAAAAATTTCACGTCACTAATTTATGCTAATTTTTCATATCATTTGGATTTAAACATATTTCGATTACATATTCTCTTACCTACCCTCTTTAGATCATCATCATCATCTTTATCAATCTTTTATATTTCAATAAGTTACACACAAAAAGATATTTGATGGTAACATGAATTACGAGGTTCCATGCCAACTTTTCTCTCTAACTTGAAGTTTGTGCTCAGATCTAGTTTCAAACTTACTTGCCTACGGCCACCATCCCTTTTGGTGGATCGGAGGGCCCTAAACCTCACTTTTTCATCAATTTTTTTCGGTGTACTTCATTTCTTTTGCATTTATACAATAAAACTCTTTGAGATCCTACAACATTAATAACATCTTCAAGTTCAACAATGGTTACATGTTTTTTCGGTCTTTAGCGGGTTTCAAGGTTCGGTTTATGCAGAGATGGTTTGCAAGGTTCAGAGGTGTTTTATGTTCGGTAAGAGGTCTTGTTGTGGTCCGGTAGTACATGGTGATTTGTGGTCGTTGTGAAAGTGGTTTCGGGTCATTATGAAAGTGGTTGTGGGTCGTCATGAAGGTGATTTAGGATCGTAAGGTAGTTAGTTGTTTAAGATTTCTGGATTTTCAATTTAGCGGCGAGGTTGAGGGTCGGATAGTGGCTAAGATAAGAGATCAGGTACGAGCTTTTGGTCCGTGGTTTAGAATTTAGATGGTGTCTCGAGGTTCAAGTTATTGGTTTTTGAATCTCTGAATTTATTCATGAATCTTTGAATTTATTCATCAGTTTATGAATTTTTTTGAATGTTGTTGATGTTAAAAAAAAGGGACCCTGAATACTGGAAAGACGCTGAAACTTTCATCCCCGAGTGATTTGAATTTATATGAGTGTCTTCCATTTGGAGCTGGGAGAAGGATGCATCTCATTGTTCTCATCTATATTAGTTGGGTTTAAAATATTGGGGTTAATATATAAAATAATAAAAGCAAAGTATACAACCTGTCATATCACTAAAAAAATAAAAAAAACAAAAAAAAAAAACGATAACTTCAGGTCCCCATAATTCATAGTTAACCGGTTGTAATCGGTATCTTGTCAGCTTATTTCCTATAATGTTATAAATTTAAAAGTTTCGATTACTAGATTGGTAATAAAGCAAGTGTATTTACTAGAAGTATAAATTTTGAAAAGTACGTTTCTATTTAATGGACTTAACCCAAAGTATATATATACATCATGAAATATTTCATATATTGAGCATAAAAACTACATCTATTAACAAATATAATACTCCCTCCGTCCCATATTAAGTGTTCATTTTTGACTTTTTGAATTCTTTTTTCATAAACTTTGACCGTAAATATTTTTCTTTATGTTATATAATGCTTACTGAAAATTATACCAATGAAAAATACATTCGAAACTCTATCCATTCATATATTTTGCATTGAGTATCATATAACATAAGAAGAAATAATTAAGGTCAAAGTTGAAGAAAAAAGACTTTTAAAAGTCAAAAATAGACACTTAATATGGGACGGAGGGAGTATCTAAAAATAAAATTACGTCGCAAATATATACAAGTAACATGCTTTATTAGTAAAAAACACGAAAAAACCGAAACCCAGCCGGGTCTCGAGAACCGGGTTGACCCGGGTCACTTCAAACCCGGCGTTTCTAACTGGGTTTCAAAAATATGAAACCCGGTTTAATTTGACCCGTTTTTTCATCTGAAACTGGTTTAACCGGTTGAACCGGCCGGGTCGAACCGGTTTCAAAACATATCGTAAAACCGAACCAGACCGGACTGAACTGGATAAAACGGAACTGTGGATCGAAAATGATTAAAAAATGGACTAAAGACCGAAACGCAATACATTCGATGCGATCCGATTAGTCCGGTTCGATCCGATCCACGACCTATATTATAAGCCCTAATAATGAAGTAAAAGATTGAGACATATAGTCGAAACATGAAAGAAGCATTTTCGAAACATCATTTTTTTTAGAACGACAACTATATAAAACAACTAGCAAGCATGCTAGAAAACAAATACAAAGAGATCAAATAGGGTTTTTCAATCAACTATCCCAACTAAAAGTACAATTACATCTAGAAAAGGCACCCAATGAAAGAGAGCAGAAACATCATTGACTTAACCTAATTAGAAATAAGACGTATCCTACTCAAAACCTACGAGCACACAAGTAAAATCGTGCATCTTAATTCTGTCCCCACAATTCCTTACACTTAATGGTAAAGAAAGATTTGATAAGATAGATCTACATAGGAATACCAAATGCGATCACACTTGCAACATTCTCAAAAGTTAACAGTTTGAAAGAAAAACATGATATTTAAATCCTTGATTTGGTCTAAAAATAACGAACAAAAATTGGGTTTATTAAGCTCGTTTAAGGCCATCAATCTGAACCAGTTTTGATCAATGAATCAATCAGCTAGAGAGCATTGGCTACTCTTTCTCCGAGGAGACAAAAAGAAAAGAAAATGAAAATACAATTGATTGGTCAACTAGTTCTATATACTAAAGATAACCATCGATCAATCATAAGGGCCCGTCCAAGTTAGGTGCAAATAATTTTGAAATAGTCACGTCAACTTTTTTAAAGAAATGCGTTTACTATTGTTTGGGTTTTTATGATGCTCAACTAGAGGCGGACTCAAAAAGTTATGATGTAAGAACATATATGATTATTTTTAGAAACTACCGATAAGGAAACTCTTACAAATACTAAATATTTTAATAAATTTACACTGGACGTAAAATTTTTACGTAAACATACACATATTCCACCTACCATCCTCCTATCTATGTCCCCTTCCACTATAACAAAACCCACCCTAGTGAATTAATCGACTAAAATCCATGATTGAAATAAAAGCAACAGAATAAACCCTCAATGCTTAGCTTAAAGGATAACAGTTATTTTCACATTATGTACATACGTAAGTAAAACGTATTAAGAATATCTATAACCATGAGCTTTTTCTGAATAAAAAGATGTAAAGATGTAGAAAACAAACTTGAATTAAAGCAGAGAGACGAGTCACATTCTTTGCATTATTGATGACAAGCTAATGCTACAAATGTGTGAATGCATCAATTGCTGGGAAGGTTTATATTTACACAGACATTCATAACCGTACAATGCAACCGACCTTATTTTCCTGAAAAAAATTAAGTTGTTTGCTTATGTTCAGTATATTGTAATAATTTTTAGAGTTAAAAGGAAGGTTAAACCAAATACGCTTTTTCCAAAATTGGAGTACCAGATTCGAGGTTTGTTTGTTCAATATGATAGAAAAGGCATTGACCAAAGCGGGAGTTACTTTTTTTTTATTAAGTTTAGGTCATGATGTTAAACATGAGGATACAGTTAAATCCTTTTACGATCTAAAGAAAAGCATAAAAGCGACAATACATTTTTGGCTTAATCTATACTCATTATAAAGGAAATTATCTCAAATTTGAACTAAAAAGAAAGTTAAAAAACCCTTATTTAATGAAACATTAGAAAAATTAAAATCATTATAAACCTACGAATTAATAATACAAACAAAACTGATATGTACACTGCATTCATTAATTATTGATTGACACATTTTAAAAACATTGGAAAATTACAATAATTATAGCCTAATGCTGGAAAAAAAAAAAAGAGAACCAACCAATCCACCCCCTTTTTACATAAATTAATCCACACCATGACATGTCTGTATATTATAGTATTGTATAAAAAAAGAGAAGTTTAAAAATTGATAGAGAATGTCATAAATTACATACAAGTCATGATGTGGATTAATTTATGTAAAAATTGAGTGATTCTAAGCAAATCCTAAAAAACAAACAAGGTTTTTGATTTGGGTTAAGACATTTTGTTGGACGATTGCCATGCATAGATGAATGCCACATTTCACTAAAAACAGCCGCAACACTAAGGCTGGGCGGTTGGAAAATGCTACATCCACGAAAAATTTTACAACCACACTTTTACAAATGAGTTGTCAACAATAAATCATCTAATTCATTTACTCACTTGTTTTTAATTTTCCATCATCCTATCACTGCATGCCAATCTTTTGAAAATATCTTTTGTGAAACATTTTGTGGATGAAGCATACCTCTCGGTGGTTATCACAGTTTAACACATTCAAGAGTCAACACCCACATCAACATGATCGAACATATCTTTCATTTTTTTCAATTGTAAGCTGGTAGTAATTTTGTACATTTGAGTTTTGTTGTGTAAACACGTATATGCATGGTTTTTATTGTATAACGATTTAAATGATCAATCTCATGATTGTATAGATTAATAGATTGTGTAAACCATCTATCGGTTAATTGCCACGTATGCACGTGTGTTTATTAGGTTTAGCAAAATAGATTGCTGATAGAGTCAGGTTAAGAAACCGGATATAAGTGGACCGACCGAAATAGGACCAAACAAAAACAAATCGGTCCCCTCATTCTTCAATCCGTTCTTTCTATCTTTCAGTTTTAATTACGTCCGTGTCCGGTTTCAGTCTTGAGCAAAACCGATCATTTATGCTTTGTTGGCTCGGATCACAAACCGAAAACCGAACCGGACATATCTGATCCTTACAATGGACGGAACATTTTTTTTCGATCTGGTCCTTACGGTCCCTCGAGTATTTGTGACCGAATCTTTCGGTCTAGATCGAATCTTAGATCAGCTCCGTCCGGTCTTTCGACTAACCGGTTGTAACCGGTATCTTGTCAGCTTATTTCCTATAATGTTATAAATTTGAAAGTTTCGATTACTAGATTGGTAATAAAGCAAGTGTGTTTACTAAAAGTATAAATTTTGAAAAGTATGTTTCTATTTAATGGACTTAACCCAAAGTATATATATACATCATGAAATATTTCATATATTGAGCATAAAAACTACATCTATTAACAAATATAATATCTAAAAATAAAATTACGTCGCAAATATATACAAGTAACATGCTTTATTAGAAAAAAAAACGAAAAAACCGAAACCCAGCCGGGTCTCGAGAACCGGGTTGACCCGGGTCACTTCAAACCCGGCGTTTCTAACTGGGTTTCAAAAATATGAAACCCGGTTTAATTTGACCTGTTTTTTCATCTGAAACTGGTTTAACCAGTTGAACTGGCCGGGTCGAACCGGTTTCAAAACATATCGTAAAACCGAACCAGACCGGACTGAACCGGATAGAACGGAACTGTGGATCGAAAATGATTAAAAAATGGACTAAAGACCGAAACGAAATACATTCGATGCGATCCGATTAGTCCGGTTCGATCCGATCCACGGCCTATAGTAATTAGCCCTAATATGAAGTAAAAGATTGAGACATAAGTCGAAAACATGAAAGAAGCCTTTCGAAACATCATTGACTTCACACCTAATTAGAATAAGACGTATCCTACCAAAACCATGACACGCACCAAGTAAAATCGTGCATCTTAAGTCTTCCCACAATTCCTTACACTTAATGGTAAGAAGATTGATTAGATAGATGCGACATATGATACCAAATGTGATCACACTTGCACATTCTCAAAAGTTTACAGTTTGAAAGTAAAACATGTTAGTTATATCCTTGATTGGTCTAAAAAAGGATAAAATAGATATACATCGAACAATAATTGGTTTATGAAGGCTCGTTTAGCCATCAAGCCAAACTTAAACCCCATCAAGCTTGAACCCAGTTTGATCAATGAGATCAATCAGCTAGAGAGCAGGGCTACTCTTTCTCCGAGGAGACAAAAAGAAAAGAAAATGAAAATACAATTGATTGGCAACCTAGTTCATATATACTAAAGATAACCATCGATCAATCATTTAGGGCCAACGAAGTTGGTGCAAATAATTTTAAAATAGTCACGTCAACTTTTTGGATTAGAATCCTCTAAAGTTGAGTCATACATGATACATCATGTTCACCAATCACATATAAGTTAAATATATACAACATTTCTTTTTAATAAAAATCAAGGGCCCACTAATTTATTTACACTCACAACAAATTTAACATGATGTATCATGTTTGACCACAACTTGAGTGGATCTTTTTCCCAACTTTTTAAAGAAATGCGTTACTTTGTTTGGGTTTTTATGATGCTCAACTAGAGGTGGAGTCAAAAAGTTATAATTGAAGAGACATATTTTGATTATTTTTAGAAACTACTCGTTAAGGAAACACTTTACAAATAGCTAAATATTTTAATAAATTTACACTACAATTTTTTTCGTTAAAAATACACATGTCCACCCTACCCCCTCCTATCTATGTCCCTTCACGTAACCAAAACCTAGTGAATTAATCAACTAAAATCCATGATTGAATATTTGATCTCTTTGTAATTTTTTTTCTAGCTTCTTGCTAGTTGGTTTTATAATAGTTGCCGTTCTAAAAAAAATTGCTTAGCTTAAAAGGATATCATGTTATGTTCACATTAGTACATACGTAGTATATCGTTTAAGAATATCTACCATGTGCTTTTCTGAAATAAAATGAATGTAAAGATGAATGATGGTAGAAAACATACCTTGATTTAAAGCAGAGTTACATTCTTTGGCATTTATTATGACAAGCTAATGCTACCAAATGTGTGAATTGCATCAATGTGGGAGTTATATTTAAACCAGACATTCATATCCGTACAATGCACCGACTTATTTTCTGAAATATTGAGTTTTGTTATGTCAAGTATTGTATAATTTTAGAGCTAAAAGGAAGGTTAAACAAATACGGCTTTTTCCAAAATTGATGTACCAGATTCGAGGTTTTTTGTTCATATGATATAATTGGCGTTTGACCAAACGGGGAGTTACTTTTTTTTTATTAAGTTAGGTATATGTTAAAATGATGGGAGTAATTAAATCCTTTTAAGTCTATTAGTAATACTTAAGCGACAATTCATTTTTGATTTCTAAATCCTTAAAAGACAGATTATCCAAATGTTGAAACTAGAAATCTAAAAATCTAGGAAAAATGTTAAAAATCCTTATTTTAAGAAACATTAATAAAATTAAAATCATTATTACCATACGAATAATAATAGCAAACGAAACTGATATGTAACACTCACGTCAAACGAAACTGATTGCCCTCATTTAATAATTTGATTGACTCATTTTAAGAAAATTGAAATAATTAAAATATATTATGACCTAAGCTAGAAACCAAACTCCTTTTTACATAAATTAATTCACACCATGACCATCTGTCATGTATATTATGATAGGATGTATAAAAAAGAAGATCGGTTTAAAAATAGGATAGAGATGTCATAAAATTACTATGACATGTCATGGTGTGAATTAATTTATGTAAAATATTGTGTGCGTTCTAGCAATCCTCAAAAAACAACAAGGTTTTGAGTAGGGTTAAGATATTTGTTGGTATATGCATGCGTGTTGATGAATCCAAATTGGCGCTTCTTACAAAACAGCCGCCGCCTATGGCCGGGTGGTTAGTCATGCAGTTAGACCGGTCAAGACTCAACACCACACAACATGATCGAACATATCTTTCATGTTTTTTCAATTGTATGATGGTAGTAATTTTGTACATTTTATGTTTTGTTGTGTAACACGTATATGCATGGTTGATTGTATAACGATTAAATGATCAATCTTCTTGATTGTTATTGATTATGATTTGTGTGAACCATCTATGGTTAATTGGCCACGTAGCTCGTGTGTTATTATGGCTGAGCAAAATAGATTGCGGAAAAGACCAGGTTAAGAAACCGGATATAAGTGGACCGACCGAATAGGACCAAACACAATTCGGTCTGGTTCTTCGGTCCGTTCTTTCTTTCAGTTTTAAGTACGGCCGGGTCCGGTTCAGTCTTGAGCAAAACCGATCATTATGCTTTGTTGGATCGGATCAAACCGAAAACCGAACCGGACCTGATCGACCTGGACATGAACGGAACATTTCGATCCGGTCTTCGGTCTCGTGTTTTGGACCGAATCAGTTTTCGGTCTGATCCGATCTTGATCCGTCCGCTCTGGTATTTCGACCGTGATAAGCCCTATGTGTTTTGATTACTTATAGAATATTGATAATTGATAACGGAATAATAATGAAGATCATTCTAACGGTAAGGAAACGGTTCAATTTTAGGTCGATCAAGTACCAAAAGTGGAACTAAACCTTCAAAATACGGACTGTTTTTGTAATTTTGAAATTCGACGGACCAAATCTGTAATTTGGCCAAACCACAAGGACCATTTTTGCAATTTACTCTACTAATTTATGTTTCATGGGAAACACAGTTTAGAGTAAACTGCAAAATACATCCCTGTGGTTTTAACTTTCTCACACAATACATCCATGTTAAAAAGTTTTGGCAGTCTACATCCTTCGTTAGGCAAACGTTTGACATAATACATCCATGAGGACGAACGATGCAAATATTTTTTCGTTACCTTCTCACGAGGGATGTATTGTGTAAAAAAACCACAAGTGTATTTTGCAAATATATATATTTTTTGATTTTTTTTGTTTTTATTATTATTATTATTATTATTATTATTTTTAATTATTATTAATAATATTATTATTATGATTATTATTATTATCGGCCGTTTTATATTATTAATAATTATTTTTTGTTTTTTTATCTGTTTGGTATGTTTTTTTTAGTTTTTGTCCGACGTTATTATACGTTTTCGTATGTCTTCATACGGTTTCATCCGCTTTTATCAATTTAAATATGGTTTGGTAAATTTTTATACGATTTTGTACATGTTTGTACTACGTTTTTATAA
>BQNB010115092.1:0-16954 GCA_026074375.1 Tanacetum coccineum
TATAATATGGTGTATAAAAAGAAAGGAATGGCTCAACAGGTTGTTCTAGGGAATCTTACTCTAAAAGTGAGAGTAAACAAAGGGTTACATGGGATTTAACAAAGCAGTACAGTTAGTTAATTTTACTACATGTAGGCTATTTGGTTTAATCCTAGAAATTTATCAGTTAAACATGTTCCTCCATCCAAATCCATAGTACTCATCATTGCGGTCTCAAGTGATATACCAGGCCAAGTTCTAAAGTCCACTACATCACAGACCCACTCATAATTTTGTGGAATTTTTAGTAAGCAATTGGAAACAGGATAGGCTTAATTCTCACAATATGTATCAAGGGTTATAGTGCGCTAGGTAACGTAACTAGTGATTTTTACAAAAGTCATACTAAAAAAAAATTGGCCTATTTTTAAGCACTTTTAAGCACATAGCATGTTATTTTGTAAAAAAAGAAGACAAGTACGTTCTAATTCTGCATCCCCCCACTTAAATTATACAACGTCCTTGTTGTATAGATAAAACAATTAAATAATAAGGGAAAATAGAACTAGAATGGAAAACTCCCTGATGTTTTGCTCGTGATAATTATCCAAGATGAGTTCTTAAGCAAAAAGTATGTTGACTAGGGCTTCAAAATGCCCGGATAAGTTCAACACATGTCTTTTTCAGAATATACCATATCATAGTCTCAGCAAGGTCCTGCATAGAAGGTTAGAAAACGAGTGCAATTTCTATCTTACTACAATGGTACAAGAAAATAATTAAACACACAACTGCACAGGGATCAATACGACGTATCCTAAACCCTAGGATACGCCATATGGTTCCAGTAAAAATAATTAAATTACTGGAAATTAAATATTAAGTTTTTAAAACTGATAACATCCAGACACGTCTATACGCCGTATCCATAGGGGTTCGATACGCCGTATAGAGTGTTTGGGAAGATAGACTCGTGCGACAAACAATTAAAATGCGACAAACAATTAAAATGACCGGGTTGTCTCTCAGAAAGCACTTTTGTTTTAGCTGGTCTTTAAGTTTGACTTTTTCTTCTTCATCACTTTTCTTTTTCATGCAAATTGTTTTAGGATTTCGAACCTATAATCAATCAATGAGCCGTGTTGCTGAACTTACTGCCAGTCTTGATTCTATCACACACAAATAAACCGAGATCATATAATATATCAAAAGGAAATCGGTAATCAGAGTTTCATAAGTTTAATGTACAGTACAAGTCCAGAAAAGATAATAATAAAAGGGAGTGAAAGGAAGAGATCAAGGGTCGAGCTGGTCATTAGTATGAGGGGATTCGAAGGTGCTAGCATCGCCTGTACTAGGTCTGACATGCCTCTGGTAGGGAATCCATGAGCTACCGATAAGGGTGCTATCGAATGCATGATAAGTATGCCCGCTGGCGTCCATGAGCTATGTCATACAACTGATCAGCCAGGTGGAGCCTCTAGACTGCTCGGTGGTAAAGCTCTCGATGACTCCTCGTAAGCCCACAACATCATGTCGTAAATTACGCATCTCCTCCTCGATCCTCTTAATCCTCTATGACATAGTCCGAGGCTGAGGAGTAGGTGGAGGTGGCGGAGGTGCCTGTGCGGGTGTTGGAGCATCCTGAGCACCCTCGTCGACTGCCAGACCAGCCTTATCGGCCTCATAGGCACCAGCTGTAGCAACCTGCAGCCTCTCTGGTCTCGGAGCTACCCAAGCCCATGCATCGCCGTACCTCAAACAGATGTTGAGCCTCCCAAGCTTATGTAGATCAATCAATGGGAGCTCACGGGTAACTACCTGCAACCCCCTCAATCCCTCATCACTTACTAGTCCAAAATGTGCAGTCAGACGCCTGATGAAGTAACCTCCTGACAGCCTGGCCCCGTTCTTCCTCCCCTCGGCATGCCTGAACAGATACTGCGCTAATAGATGCGGGACATTAGCAGTCCCTCGGTCCATGCTGCGAAGATAGAAAAGATCAACACCGGTCACCTTCTCAGGTGCCTGCCCCCAACCAGAAATATTGTAGGTAATCATCCTGTGGCACATTCTCCTCACAAGGTCTCGAATAAGAACATAAGAAGGGGAGGGCCCCAAGAAGTCTCTGTCAGATGAGATCTCAATCCAGTAATCCCTAAGATCCCCTTTTTTAGGGATTACTCTATCACTACTAGTCCAATATGCTCCAAACCCAGCCTTTTCCATCTCATGCTCAGTGTGTAATCCTAATGCCAGAATAAACTATCTCTATATCATCCTCCTCCTAACACCTCCTAACTGAAAACATAGAGTATCAGCAACATCTAAACCCATCTCTGTATCACTCATCCTACAAGTGCTGAGAAACTCCATAATGAACTCGCGAACCAAAGGTGCTCGGATCTTAAACAATCTCCTCCAAGCATGGCTCACAAATACCTGCTGACCATCTCCCCTAGTGTATACCATCCTTAACCTCACGGCTAAATCCTGCCTCATATTAGGAGTCAAATCATTGAAATCTAGCACGTGTACTCGGTTAACCGACCTACTCCATATAGTCTCAAGCCTTTGCTCATAGCTGTGTACAATACCCTCATTATATGTCGTATTCAATTCATTGGATATGTCGTATTGAGTTTTTGAATTTGGGTAAAATTTGAATCAATGCGTTGTATCTAGTTATTAGATACGCCGTATTGCTTCTGCAATTAAAATCAAAAAGGGGTTTTAACTACTCTACCCGTTTGACCATACAACCAAATAGCCACAAATACTAGTTTTAACAAGGTTATAAAATATAATGGGACCATATAATAGTTTTAAGCGGCAAAATCATGAACCTTAAATCTAAATCAAACCCTAAACCTAATTCAATTCGAAAAAAGAAGAGAATATATCAAATCATACATTTCAATCAGGAGGCAAAGAAATACAGAAATATAGATTCGATTTTTGAGATTAAAAGGTACGGTAAAAATCTTTTTGCTTGTGGAGTAAAAAGTATGTGTGAAGAACAATCCAGCGTATATGTTGGGTTTTTATACCCACGCATGATACGCCATATAAGGAATTGTCTAATGCGCCGTATCAGACATTAAATTGATACGGTGTAAAGGTGTACCCAAATACGTCGTATTTATCTTTGGAGACCAACTTTTCGAAGTTAAAGAAGAAACGTACCTTGGCCTCTGCAATATTTGTATGAGAAACATCCTTATAGTAATGCTTAGGGTCGAACAGAATGTCAAACGGCACATACAAATTCATAATGAGATTTAATGGCATCCAGTTAAAATAATTCCAATTCACGGTATTAGCGTCCAATGTTATGATAAAATAAATTTCGTTGAAAACTTTATTGTGTTTATCGTGATTTTTTCTCGAAAGTTCATTTGATTGGTTTACTTTGTTACATCTACAAGGCTGTGCTATATCAATATCGGCAGCATTGTCCTTAATCGTTTTCGAATTATTGGGAAAAATTTCATCTAGTGGAAATGAATTACTAAAGTGTAAAATGTTTTGTTCCTCTTTATGATATTCGGACAATGATGTTTTAGATTTATTGATATTTCAGAACTTACGGGAGGTTCGATTTCAAGATCTGGTTTAGACGTTAAGCCATCATTATAAACAATGGCTGGAAATTCATTTTCAAAATCATTAAAGTAGTCTAAATCATCAAGATAATCGACCGTAGGCTCAGATGATGAAGGCATAAGGATTTCATCACTTTTTGAATCCGTTTTCAAATCATTGACATAAATTATTTTATAAGAAAATGAATTTTCGTCAAAAATTACCGTGTAATCTTCATCGTCGGATTCGTCTAATGATATTCTGAAATCAATCTTGTTTTAGTTAGTAGAACTTACCATGGGTTCATATGGGAGTGCTATATCGGACGTTATTGGATTATCAAAGACTATGGATGGGAATTCAGTTTCAAAGTCTGCAAAGCAATCGTCCTCATCTTCATAGTTTTTAACTTTCCCGAACGTGGCAGTTTACCAATTAAATGTTAGACCATGCCTTTGATCTTTTTCTTCTTCAAGTCTGATGTATTCTTCCATAGTGATATTTGGGTCGTCCATTTTTACCTGTAATGAACTTGCTGTGGAGAAAAAGGTCAAATGAACTAATGCGCCATATTCAATGGACTAAATACGTCGTATTTAACAGGAATAAACAATGCAGGAATTTAAGCACTTAAACACACAATGCAAATAAATACAAACAAAATTAAATAATTAGATTACACTAAGCTAAACTAATTAATGTTTAGAAATACTAATAATAATAAGGTTTAATTAATTCATTCCCCGACAGCAGCGCCAAAAACCTGATGTGCTGTTGTGTAGGGTCAATTATTTGATTATCAAGTTTTACATTTATATTTAGCCGACAAACCTAAAACAACACTTTAACGGGTAGTGTACCTAGTTAAGATGGAGTTTCGCGGTAAGTAGGGTGTCAAACACTAAAAGTGAAACATTAATCCTATATTCTATCAGTATTTTAATAAGTTCTAATTAGTCTATTTACTGGTTAAACCTATGCTATATACGTTGTCTAATGGTATGGGGGTTTTTAGCCTGAGAGACTGGCACATGTTTGGTGGCGACAAATATCAATTCAATAAACAAGAAACACAAAGGAAGAAGATCAAAAGATTGAAAAGCGGTACAAGCCAAATGATAGAAAACTATATTAGCCATATTAAATCCAGTTCAATGTCGGTTTGTTTATTTTAGTGCAATGATTTACTTATCTCGAAGCGGCATATCATTCTTAAGACTTAGGCGGGACATCATCCTAAGACTTAGACACGATTAATCCTGTCACAATTAACGCATCCGCATAAAGCATCCTTTAGTTTAATTATAATCTATCTTTGGGAATCAAAGCAGTGGTAATCCTGTTAAAACCCTAGCCCAACGGGACTTTACCCACTTATTGTTTGACGGTGTTTCATATACTGGTAGTCCACTATTCAAATCTTTATCAGTTAATTAAGAGCATGATTGTTGAAACATAAACGGGTCACCTACCGGTCCAACTAAGCTCATAATTTAAAGACAAAGACAGAACGTTATTTATGATCCTATTGGTCTTAGTATATAAAACCCGAATTATGGAGAGCTATACGGTATCTAGGATTACTTTTTAGGTCATCACGAGATCCAGTTGAATGATAGGTCGGCATATTCTAACACACAAAACAAGTATGAGGGATAAAACATAATTAAACATCCATCGATTAAATTAAGAAAATCGATTTTAAAGCAAAAACAAACATTTGAACTTTCATTAAAGGGGTGGATGGCTAATACCCGAGGGTATTAGACATAACCATTGTAATTATACAAGTGTAATCAAACAAATGAAATCGAACGATTAAGAGAAGTAAAAATTACACGATGTCTTCTATGGATTCGTGATCAATGCTTGACCTTGGTGGCTGATCTTCTCTTCTGTAAATTTCATCTTATAAGAGTATTGTATATAGAATTATGATATTGCACAGATTGAGAAAAACTTATTTTTGAGTCTTCTATTTATAGTGTCTGAAAAAGAATCGATACGTCGTATCTGGCTAGGTCGATACGGCTGGATTCCTTGGAGTGCGCGTTACGTTCTCAATCAAACAGTGATATCATTCCCAATTTACTTTTATTACTATCATTCAAATATTATCTTTTCCCCCCCCCCCCCCCCCCACACCCCGATAACGGCGTATGGAGCAGTCAGATACGCCGTATTGGGAATTGGTCAAACGCGCTTTCTTGTGAAGTCTTGGCCTTGATATGCCGTATCTCTTTTATTGGATACGACGTATGTAGTCAGAAAAATCAGCAATCTTCAAATGTCTTCGTTTTAGCTCCAAATTATGCGTCTTTTAGATGTATTCAACAATAACACTCCTGAATTACTGCATTTATCAACTTTAAAGCAATTAAGTACCAAATCATGCAATAATTATATAAAAGTGGGCAAAACAGATGGGATAAATGATATAATAAAGTGACGTTATTTGATGTCATCAAATATCCCCCCACTTGAATCCTACTTGTCCTCAAGTAGACTTTAGAAAAGTTTTAGTTTATGAAAATGTGTCCCAACCAAAGTTAAGGATTTTCCGTTTAAGCATCGTTTTGTCCTAATCACATGTACATAACCAAGCTCCTCACGAAATATGGAAATGAAAACACTCAGATCACTCAACTAATCTAGGGTGCAACATTTAATTGGTACGCTCAATTGCTCGGTCGTGATTAGTTTTCTATCATAGGCTTGGCAAGGATACACATCTCCATCGCTAAAGCTAAGGAGAAACAAGTCAAAAGATAAATTGGGTTAAGAAGGCTTAGGGTTGATCATTCAATAGACTTTCACCATAAGTACCACGGCAACAAGGCAGCTGCATCGTACATACACGGGCGTAACGACGAAAAAGACTCGAACATATAGACAAACGCCTCGATCATAGAAATGACAAAGACAACCTAAGTTGGCGTTCCCATAACGGTCAACTTCCCTTACATCCTGCTCTTTACATACTTTTACAGAATAAGTGGTAATATCGGCCACTTTTTACAAGACTTTACATCGTTGATTTTTGTAATGTATCAACGAATAATCGATCCTTCCAAGTAATTCCTTCGATATAAACTTCTTTTGAACCGACTATTTTTCTTCCTTCTCTTTTTTGGCTTTTTCTCTTTTTCTCCTTTTTTTGTAATACATCATAAATCTCGGTTTAATTCTACCGTCTTCACTATCATAATTCATCCGGGTAATCTTTTTCTTGAAACACTTCTTCTTCGGACATGATTTATAATTGCGAAAGTAGCGAAACTTACGAGCTACATATTTTTCCCATTGCATTATGCAATTTCTCGACCATTACAGAGATAGAAAAATTTCACTTTGACACAGGAAATACAAAACTTTACACGAAAGCAACTAGCAACTTTGATTAAAATAGGCTTAATCTACACGGTAGGCTAAGGTGCAAAGGTGTAACGAAACATATAATATGGTGTAGAAAAAGAAAGGAATGGCTCAACAGGTTGTTCTAGGGAATCTTACTCTAAAAATGAGAGTAAACAAAGGGTTACACGGGGTTTAACTAACCAGTGTAGTTAGTTAATGTTCCCTACGCATGCTAGGGATATTTGTTTAATCCCTAGACAATTTATCAGTTGCTCCTCATGCGTTCCTCCTTACTAAATCCATATTACTCATCCCATCGCGCGCTCGGGTCTCCGAGTGATATACCAGGCATGTTTTAAAGTCTCACCTACTTCACGCGGCACACTTTTAATAATTTTGTGGAATTTTAGTAAGTAATTGGAACGGAGATAGTCTTAATTCTTACATATTGTATAAAAGGGTTATAGTGCGCTAGGTAATGTAACTAGTGATTTTTTTACAAAAGTCATGCTAAATTTTTTTTAAATTTGGCATTTTTTAAGCACTTTTAAGCACGTAGCATGTTATTTTGTAAAAAAAGACAAGTACGTTCTAATTCTCCATCCCCCCCCTCCCCCCCCCCCCACTTAATTATAACAATGTCCTCGTGTGTATAGATAAAACAATAAATAATAAGAAAAAATAGAATTAGAACGGAAAACTCCCTGATGTTTTGCTCGTGATAATTCTCCAAGATGAGTTCTTGAGCAAAAAGTATGTTGACTAGGGCTTCAGAATGCCTGGATAAGTTCAACACATGTCTTTTTCAGAATATACCATATTATAGTCTCAGCAAGGTCATACATAAAATATTAGAAGACAAGTGCAATTTCTATCTCGTCTACACTGGTACAAGAAAATAATTAAACACACAACTGGTACAGGATTCAATACGTCGTTATCCCAAACCCTAGATTGCACCGTTTGGTTCTTGTAAAACATTAATTAAATTACTGGAAATTAAATATTAAGTTTTTTTTAAACTGATAACGTCCATACACGTCTATACGCCGTCCAGAGGGGTTCGATACGTCGTATAAAGTGTCTGGGAAGACAGACTTGTGCAACAAACAATTAAAATGCGACAAACAACTAAAATGACCGGGTTGTCTCCCGGGAAGCACTTTTGTTTCAGTTGGTCTTTAAGTTTGACCTTTTCTTCTCTCCTCTTCATTCGTCTTTCGGTGTTGTCACGACCCATCCTTCATCTATGAGACGTAAAAGTTCTCGTTAAGCATCGAGGCTATCCTTTGAATGGTTGAGGTGTTCGGACTCTTTTATGGTAATGTACTCCTCGTCATCATTGAATGAGTACTTCATCATCTCGAATCTCCTGATTTTGCAGTTTGATGGTTCAGGATTTGGATTACCCTTATGTTCTTCATGTCCTTGATTTTCTTGAGTATCACCGACGTTGCTTGCTTCATAATTCTTTCCAAATTATCGATTGACAGTCAGAGAAGGATCACTCGGTCCTTTCAGTTTTCATATTGCATATGGTCCAGTTCCGAAATTTTCCATACGAGTAAACGGGGCGATCTCTGTGAGCGTTACCTTCACCAGCATCTTGCACTTTTACCAATACATCATAATCTCAGATCGTGGAAGTTTTCAAAGCTATTTTTCAACCTTTCGTACAATTTCATCACCCCGGGAGTCCCGTCTCCCCACGATCCTTTAACTTTAAATAATTAGATTACACTAAACTAAACTAATTAATGGTTAGTTATTTGGTTAATGGTTAGAAATACTAATAAGAATAAGGTTTAATTAATTCACTCCCTAGCAGCGGCGCCAAAAACCTAATGTGCTATCATGTAGGGTCAATTATTTGATTATCAAGTTTTACATTTATATTTAGCCGACAAACCTAAAACAACACTTTTCGGGCAGTGTACCCGGTTAAGATGGAGTTTCGTGGTAAGTAGGGTTCCGGTGGCGTACACTAAGTAGGGTGTTGAATACTAAGAGTAAAACACTAATCCTATATTCTATCAATATTTTAATTAGTCTATTTACTGGTTAAACCTATGCTATATAAGTTGTCTAATGATATAGGAGGTTTTTAGCCTGAGAGACTGGCACAGGTTTGGTGGTGACAAATATCAATTCAATAGACAACAAACACTAAAGAAGAAAATCAGAAGATAGAAAAGCGGTACAAGCCAAATGATAGAAAACTATATTAGCCATATTAAATCCAGTTCAATGTCGGTTTGTTTGTTTTAGTGCAATGATTTACTTATCTCGAAGCGGCATATCATTCTTAAAACTTAGGCGGGACATCATCCTAAGACATAGACACGATTAATCCTGTCACAATTAACGCATCCTCATAAAGCATCCTTCAGTTTAATTATAATCTATCTTAGGGAATCAAAGTAGTGGTGATCCTGTTAAAACCCTAGCCCAACGGGACTTTACCCACTTATTGTTTGATGGTGTTTTATATACTGGTAGTCCACTATTTAAATCCTTATCAGTTAATTAAGAGCATGATTGCTGAAACATATACGGGTCACCTACCGGTCCAACTAAGCTCATAATTCAAAGACAAAGACAGAACGCTATTTGTGATCCTATTGGTCCAATAATATAAAACACGATATGGAGAGCTATCCCAGTATCTAGATTACTTTTTAGGTATCACTAGACCCAGTTGAATGATAGGTCGCACATTCAAACACATAAACAAGTATGAGGTGATAAACATAATTAAACAATCAACGATTAATTAAGAAATTGATTTTTAAAACAAACCAAACATTGAACTTTCATTAAGATGGCTAATACCCAAGGGTATTAGCCCACAACCATTGTAATTATACAAGCGTAATCAAACAATTGAAATCGAACGATTAAGAGAGTAAAAATTACACGATGTCTTCTATGGATTCGTGATCAATGCTTGACCTTGGGTGCTGATCTTCTCTTCTAAAATTCGTCTTTAATGAGTATTGAATATAGAATGTGATATTGCACACTGAAAACTCGTTTTTGAGTCTTCTATTTATAGTGTCTGAAAAAGACTCGATACGCCGTATCTGGCTAGGTCGATACGGCGTATAGGGCTAGATTCCTTGGAGTGCGCCCTACGTTCTCAATCAATCAGTGATATCATTCCCAATTTACTTTTATTACCGTATCTTCGAATAGTTATCTTCATGGATACGGCGTATGGAAGCAGTCAGATACGCCGTATTGGGAATTGGTCAAACGCGCTTTCTTGTGAAGTCTTGGCACTGATACGCCATATCTCTTTTGTTGGATACGGCGTATGTAGTCAGAAATCAGCAATCTTCAAATGTCTTCGTTTTAGCTCCGAATTATGCGCCTTTTAGCTTGTCTTCACAAAACACTCCTGAATTATTGTATTTATCAAATTTAAAGCAATTAAGTACCAAATGATGCAATAATTATATAAAAGTGGGCAAAACAGATGGGATAAATGATATAATAAAGTGACGTTATTTGATGTCATCATATACCGTTTGCTTGGGAGAAGTATACCATTTGCTTGGGAGAAGTATACTATTTGCTTGGGTGAATTATACCATTTGCTTGGGTGAATTATACCATTTGCTTGGGTGTATTATACCACTTCCATTAGGTGATTTATATGGTTTTTCTTTGATTTGTAAAATCCTGTGAAAGATTAACTTCTTTTCCCGGTTTTATAAAGAATTGTAAAATCCTGTGTAATTCCATTATTTCATCACCTAAAAAAACATCACTTTAACACAATAACCACTAATCACTGAATGATCAAAAGTTATCTTTTCTTATTTAATCAATTAATTCAAAGTGACAACTTTAGTAGAATTTATGATCATTGCCGGTGCGGACAACCGTCCTCCTATGTTGGAAACATCTATGTATGATTCTTGGAAGAGTCATATGGAACTATACATAGAGAATAGGGAGAATGGGAGAATTATTCTTAACTCAGTTCTAAATGGTCCACTTGTATGGCTTACTATTGATGAAGAGAATGGTACCACTAGGACAAAGAAGTATGAAGAACTTTTAGTTGCAGAGAAACTCCAAGGTGACTGTGATCTTAAAAGTACCAACATCATTCTTCAAGGTCTTCCACCACATGTGTATGCCATTGTCAATCATCATAAAGTTACCAAAGAGATATGGGATAAAGTTAAGCTTCTTATGCAAGGCACGAAATTGTCATTACAAGAAAAGGAATGTAAATTGTATGACGAGTTTGATAAGTTTTCATTTATGAAAGGTGAAACACTATATCAATACTACTGGAGATTTGCTCAACTAATCAATAACATGAACGTTATCTACATGTCAATGAGACCAGTTAAAGTGAATACAAAGTTTTTGAACAGTCTACCGCCAGAATGGAGAAAATTTGTGACGAATGTGAAGTAGGCTAGAGATTTGCATACTATAAACTTTGATCAATTGTATTCATATCTCGAACAACATGAGGCTCATGCAAATAAAACTCGCTTGTTGCGTGAACGATACAAAGATCATCTTGCATTTGTTGCCAATTTTAATCAACCACCTTCTCACATTACCAACTATCATTCTCAATACAGTACACACAGTTTCCTTAACAGTCAAACATAATGATTTCACAAGTTTACTCTTCTCAATCATATTCACCAATGAATGCAGCACCTCATCTATCATAACCACAAATCAGTCATTCATCCATTCCACCATCACAATAATACCAGTCTCATATGGATCATCAAACCTCATTTGCCCCACCAATTGCTTATCACTCACCTCAAGCTTCAACACAACCAATGACTGAGTTTCCTTAATTAGACTCAGATCTTATTGTTCCTATGTTTTCTCAAAGAGATGATCCAATTGCCTGTCTCAACAAGGCAATGGCTTTCCTGTCAACTGTAGCTGTTTCAAGGTTCCCTTCAACCAACAATCAACTTAGAACTTCCTCTAATACGAGAAAGCAGACCACCATTTAAGACGACAGGGTTACTGTGCAACAAGTTCAAGGGAGGCAAGGACTAAGTTATGCTGGTACTGGCTATAAGGGTAATGCTACTAGTTTTGGGGGAAATAATGCAGGAGGGCGGGCAAGGGTTGTTAAATGTTATAATTATTAAGGTGAAGGAAACATAGCTAGGTAATGCACTCAGCCTAAGAGGCCAAGGAACGTTGCATGGTTTAAGGAAAAGGCAATGTTGGTTGAAGCATAGTAATCTGGTCAAATTTTAGATGAAGAGCAACTAGAATTTCTTGCATATCCAGGCATTCTAGACGGTTAGGCTGCTCAGAAAACCATTCCAAACACTGCTGCTTTCCAGACTGAGGATCTAGATGCTTATGATTCTGACTGTGATCATGTCTCTAATGCAAAGGCGGTTCTAATGACCAATCTTTTTAACTATGGTTCAAACGTTATCTCAGAGCTACCTTATTTTGAACCCTATCATAATGATATGGATAATCAAAGTGTGCATGAAATGCAGGGTTTGAACAAACACCAGTTGTTGATCTTACAGATAATGAGATAACAAGTGATATCAATATCATCTCGTACTCTTAATATTTGCAAGAAACGCAAAAGGAAGTTGTTCAAGATACTAATTTGTATGCACAACAAGATTCAATGGTTTTATCTGTGATTGAACAAATGTTAGAACAAATGATTAATCATGTAAATAATTGGGAAAAGGCTAATGTGACATTTCGCATTTTCGAGGTCAATATTAAATCCCGACTTAATTTCTATTTCTACTTTTGGTAAAATAATAAGTTTTGCCTTTTTGACGATTTAGTAAAAATCGCCGTTTTAAATAATTCGCGAGCCGTGCTTATGATCGTTATCCGTTTAAATATTCTAAAAAGTCAAAAATTCTATATTTCGCCTCAATTGGCTCAAAATATTTATTTTTATGATCCTAGTTGTTCCCGCATTCAGCCGAATTGGTATTTTCTATTTTATACATACTTTTTACCTAATTAAATGACCCTAAATAACCAAAAATGTGTTGAAAATGCATTATATATGCTTGTTTTTGTGTTTGTGTATGTGCAGGTACCGGATATGCAATAAAGGACAAAATAAAGACAAAATCGGACAAAACCAAGCACGGGAGTGGAAAGAGCGCGAGAAAACGAGTCCAACGGTGTCTTCGGATTTTATTGGGTCGGCCCGTAACCCACTTAACGGGCCGGGCCAGCCCATGTTACTTCTAAGCCCAATTTAGGCCCAAGATTTTAAAAGATATTAAGTTTTGATGATTGTGACATCATCCACACGTCATGGGCACGTGATGGATAAATAATTCTTGAGGAGCCATGTGACCGAGCACTCAAATGAAAGGGACAAATCAGAGCACGCCACGTGGCATTTCTTTGCTCATACAATTGAGAGAATGAAACAAGTGAATGAAGAATTAAAATGCAATGAAACTCACGTGCGGATGAAATAAATGAATTGGTATCACGTGATTCTCCACTCAAGCTTTTGTTTGGCCTCTCTTAGACCTCCACGTGGAAAAGGAAATTATAATTCTCGAATGTGCACTACAATATGATCAAACAGAATGAAATGCTGCGTAGCATTTAAGCAAGTTAAAAAGGCCACGTGGCGGCTTCTCAACGGTCGATCGAAATGTTGCATTTTGGCTATCCGTGTGAAATGAAAAGTCAGCCAATGATTGGCTCATCAAGTATCCAATGATTGGACGAAATTTACACATTCACCCCTCCATTTTGGCTATAAAAAGATCTCAACCTTCACATTTTTCGATCAGCTAGTGGAGGAGTAGATTAGAGTTAGATTTAGCTTATTTTTATTTTCTAGCTTATTATTGTTAGATTTAGCTTATTTGTCAGTTCGAGCTTATTGTAATACGTTTGAGCTTATTAGTGCTAAAATAAAGTTGGTGTTTGGATTAAAATTACTCATGATTTATTTCTAATTCTTTTCTTCTATTTTTGAGCTTATTGTTAATAAGATTTTCATAAGCTTATTTCTGGCTTATTTTACAGCTTATAGCGAAAGAAGTGTAGATCGAATAAGCTTAAAAAGCTTATTCGTTTCATCTTTTGTTTTCTCTATAAGTTTCAATCAATAAGATTTTAGATAAGTTTTTATCTTGAGCTTATTTTCGAGTTTGTTATAAATTGCTTATTGTTCTACTTTTAGCTTATATCCTAGTTTTGAATAAGCTAATCTTATGGTTTATTCGAGTTTAGATTTAGCTTAAATCTATAAAAGTTTTTAATCTTGCTCTTATATCTTTTTTTTTCGTGTCTTTATCCGTATAAGCCTAGCTTATTAAGTTGAGTCTTAGCTTAAAATTTTACTCGGCTTAATAATTGTTTAACTAGAATATTAAAATCTCTTTTGCGTAGATTTGTTTCAAAATCAAAATTAGTTAGATGCTTTTTGGTTCGTTTGTAGTTCTATGGTTTAGCTATTTCTTTGTTTTGGGCTTTGATAG
The DNA here is from genome assembly GCA_026074375.1 of Tanacetum coccineum. Lineage (NCBI taxonomy): Eukaryota > Viridiplantae > Streptophyta > Magnoliopsida > Asterales > Asteraceae > Tanacetum > Tanacetum coccineum. Next base: position 14,415 of record BQNB010115092.1, read on the forward strand.
CTTAATCTTTTAGGGCCTGAAGTTCATACAAATTAAATAGGGCTTGGACTGTTGATAGACAAGAGCTAAGTTGGGTTATGAATTGGATTTAGTAATAAGTTTTTATATGTGGGCTAGCGTTTGGATTCGTAACTAGATAGGGCAAATGTATGTATTGATTAAAACTGTTTAAATTATTAACAGTTTATGCTTTTGTTGTATTTTGACTTTTTGGTACCGGTCTACTCATGAGGCGTGGAGCTTAAGGGTTTATTTAGCTAGACCGAATTTGATTATTGTTTTAGCTAAATAAATCGGGTGGTATTCGTTTAATTGCGGGTCTTCAATTCGGTTCCATTTTCTAAACCTTTTTCAATTAATTAGTGTAGATTTATTTTATCGTTTTATAATATGTTTGCCTATTTGAATTTTGCCATGCTTAGTGTAGACTTATTTTATTCTTTTGATGTTATAATGTTTGCCATATTTAGTTAGTTGATTTATTTGCTCATTTAGTGTTTAGAAATTAGTGCGGATTTAAAATATGATTAGAGATTATTAATTTGCGACATTTATTTAGATTAAAGTTTTTAAAGATTAAAAAATAAAAAAAAATAAATAAATAAAAAAAATATATAATTTCTTTTAATGTAGGATTTATTTTTAGAAGTTTGCAATTTTAAAATTGAATTTATTATGCTTGCTTATTTGTCTCGTTTTAAATACTCATTTTTGTTTAATGCTTTACATGTTTAATTATTTTTATTGCTTTGCTCGTTTTTATGCTTTTATTTACTTTATCGATATGTCAAGTAGGATTTAGGAACCCAAATCAAAATCATCTTAAACCATTTAAAACGCGCGATCACGGACTTAACCAATTTTTAATTTACACTTCGTCGAGGGAAAACGACCCGGGAGGTTTTTGAGACTACTTTGGTTAAAAGTTTATTTTTAGAACACGACGGAAAATACTTACTATACTATTATTTGATATAATCCTTATATACTTATATATTATATTATATTATATATAGTGTGTTCGGAGCGTATCACGAATCCTTGTTCAAAATTTTACATAAACATAAGTATACTCTTCATATTTTTATACTTACACCAAATTAACAAAACAATACAACAATATTTACAAAAAAAATAAAAAAAATAGGCCCATAGCCTCTTCTTTGCCGCCCCATCTAACCACACAACACCAAGTCCACTTTGAAAACTTTCCCAGGCACTCATGATTGTGTTTTGCATGGGCTTTAAAATATAAATCTATTCAATTCACTCTAACTCATCACATAGTAACCCACAAGAAGAAAAATCCCTCATCTCCCTCCTCTCTTTTGCTACCGTCGAACAACACAACACCATAAAAACCACCATAGAAAATTTTCCACCATTCCTAATCACTACAATACACTCCTACAATCACCCACATTAATCCTACATTAACCTTATCAATTCTACAAGTAAAAATCATCATGCAAGAGGGTTGATAGAAATCTTGATTTTCTAGTTTTCTTGGATTTTTGGGCAAAGAATAGGTTAGAGGTTGAAGATTATGGCTTTTATAAGATTTGGGTTGTATAAAATCAAAGGTTTGATTATTGGAGTTGTGTTTGGAGGTTCGGCTAAATCAAAGGAACAAGGAGGGATTCAAGTGGATTATTTTCTTGCTAATTGCTAGTATTGTGAGCACTCTAAAAACCCTATTTGATATTTGATTTTTTATGTGATCATGCATACATTCATATTTTTATGTATTATGGAATCCATTAGAATAGTGTTAATTTGAATTTTGAGGTATCGTCACTAGTTGGATATGTTAGTGGAAGGAGATAGGCTAGTTAAGTGTATTTGTGGAGTTGTGATATAGTGAAATTAGTGATTGGTATGGTTTTGTATTGGGTCGTTTTATGCAGAAAAGTACAGCCCATTTTTCGATGTCGTAAAAATGATAAAGGTAAAATTTCATTTAGGATTATGGTAGAGTCCGAGACGTGAAAATGTAGTCTAATGGGTCGTTTTTGAAACGGGTCAGAATTTACAAAATTATAATAAAAGTAAAAAACTTATAAAAGATGGGTTAAGTTGCTGATTTTTGACAAAAAATGGGAATTTGAGCGTTTTAGAGTCCGTTCGAGCTTATAAAAGGTTAACGGAAGTAATTAGGCAATATATATTATTGAGTGCGTTTCGGTTATGTCTAAAAATAGTAAGTCTATATTTAGAAACTTTATATGTAAAAATATATATGTATAAGATTAACAAGGAAAATATAGATAAGTACATATATAAGTTATTGGCGCATCGGGGGTTGACAAAAACTTAACATTTTATTAAACGGTAATTAATATCTTACCACAAGCGAACTTTCCAAAAAAAACACTTTCTAAAAATAGAAACTTTCCTAAAATAGTAACCTGCTAAAAATAGAAATTTTTCAGAAAATTAGCATAAGTTATTGTTGAGCGTATAATGCTAAAGAAAATGACTTAATTAATAAAAACTTAGGGCGTTCATGTGGATTCCATAATATGTAATTATATATATAT
>BQNB010115093.1:0-21627 GCA_026074375.1 Tanacetum coccineum
ATACTAAATATAAAGAGAGGGCATAACCGTCTATTCACAATAAAGATTATGTGATGTGTACATATCAATTTTCATTACTTTTATATATAATTTGTTGTTTAAAGGAGACCACAATATAATAATCATGAGCAATTTTGATATATAACCTTCTTGTCCTTAATGCAATTTGTGTGTGTACAATTTAATTAAGACCTTTGAATGGATTCAGAATATCATAACTGAATGAGATAAATTTCAGTTTATTCGAATTATTTTTAACTTATAGTATATGTTATAGAACTTCATAATATTGATAGAACTAGAATATTACAAGTTTTACGCGAATTTAATTGTTGGTTTTATTATTAACATGTTATAGAAAGATGTGTCTTGAAACAATAATTATCTTTGCAAATATGGATATTAGATAATTTATAACTTATATTTAACCTAGAACCATTAAATCCATCCACTCTTTGTGATGACTTTTCATAATATTTGGTAGGCACTAATCCTTCTTGTATACAATTTAAATCTGCTCAAGAATCTAATAAAACTATTAATGATAATCTAAATTCTCCATTTATTGTTATGTTAACTTTAGTATGCCATTTTTGAGAACTTATGCTTTGTATATTATTGATTAAAGTTGAGCTGTTGAGATCTTCGATTGATTTTAACTTTTCCTTTTCTTCTTTTGTCTTTTCTTTAATATCTTCTAGCGTTTTTATCCTTTGTTTTAGCATTGTGACTTCGATTTTTACATTTTTTAATTCTTCTTGGAATTCACTAATAGTAATTGGTTTTGTATCTTTGTTAAATCTTTTGCATATTTCATCAAAATTGTAAATCTGCGTGTTGTTTTCTTTAACAATTTTGGTTTTTCCTAAATTTTCTTTTAACTTATCATAATATGTCTTCCTTGTGTTAGGATCTTTTATTTTATCTACTAGATCAATTAATGATGTTATCTCTTCATCATCTTTGTCTATAGTGTTTATTTCGTATTGTTCGTCTTTATTTATAGTATTTATTTCTTTGTAATCACATGTACAATTTCCAATGCAATCACACGTTTCAGATTCATCTTCACTTGTAGATTCATTTTCTAATATATTTAAATCTTCTTCTTCGTAATCTGATATGTCACTTTCTTCATTTATCATTATTTTCATTATTTGACTCTTAAGTTTATCAGAAATATTTAATTCATTAATTCTTTTCTTAGTATAACAATTTTTTGATGTATGACCTTGTTTTCCACATTTATAGCATATTATAGTGTCTTTATAATTATTTTCTTTATTAAATGAGACCTTTTTATATTTTTTATAATTTCTTTTTCTTTTATCATATGTTTTATTATTTTCATATGCTCTTGGTTTTCTATATCTTTTGTACTTGTTTTCTTTTGTTATTCTTTTAGAACTAGTTTGAGGTAATTTTAATGGTTCGTAACCATATTGTTCACAGAAATTTCCTAATTCTTTTTTACTACTTATTCCTTCTTTCTTAATTTGATGTTTAAGTTTTAATTCAGAACATATATTTAATCCTTCTTGATTAATATAACTAATGATTTCTCCATATGTTAATTCTTTATATGGAATCATATTATTGAAATCATTACTTAATCTATTTCTTATTCGTTTAGCAAATAACTTAGGTAATCCTGCAATAAACCTTTCTTTCCAATAAGCTTCCTTACAATCAGGTCTAGTTGTAACTTTAGTTATAAAAATATCTTTATACCATCTAAAATCTGATAATTTCCTACATGTTAGATTTAATAGAATTGAAGAATTTCTTTCTTGATAAGCATGTGGATTTCCAACAAAAAATTTTAATATAGCGTAAATTAAAGTATTAACCATATCGTCTTCTTGAGTTTGGATTTGTACATTATTTTCTACCTTTACTATAGTTTTCTTAGCTGAACCGATTACTACTTTGTCCATATCTGTTACATAATTATCCCATCAACCTTTTAGACTTCTTGTAAATCCTGATATAAGAACTTTAACTATTTTTTCTTCACTATTGTTACGTGTTTTATAAGCATTTGATGCCATAGTCATTTCTTGTAATAAATTTAATATTTGATATTCTGTTTGACCATCTATATTCCATTCATATATTGATGTACCATCGTATCTAGCTTGTGTTAACGTATGGCGTTCTTTGTATTGTACATCTGGTGGTGTGGGTCTATTATAATAATTTCTTGTTTCTGGTCTTGGAGTGCAGGTATCGTTTGATGTATATTTTATTTTTTTACTTCATCTATTTTAAATTGATTTTCTATGTCTAAAATGTCTTCTTCTGAACTGCTATCTTTATTTATATTTGATATTTGTAATTGAGATAATTTTTTCTCAATTTCTTGTAGTATAATATCTTGTTTTCCTAAGTTTATAGTCATATCTATATTATATGGTATAAATATAGGATTTTCTTTTATATTTACTTGATTTGTTTGTGAAGTACATGCTTCACAATTACAATTTTCTATTCTATTTAATTGTTGACCTATAGTCTTTAACATTTCATTAGTATAATTGTTTTGATAGATTATTGTAAATAAATGTTTTTTCTCATCTTTATTGTCTTTAGATAGATTTATTCCTATAAATTCTTTATTTATGAATATATCATTTTTAGGTGGATGTATACTAGTTATACTAGTTATATTTTCTTTTGTTTCTAAATCCATATATGTTCTATTTATATTTGTGGTTTCTTGTATTTTTTGATAAAAAAAGAAAATATATTAATGAAACCTATTACTTTACCTTAAAATGGCTCTGATACCAATTAGGAAACAAGATTAGTGACTTTTAAGATAAATTATAAAAAGTCCTATTTAAGTTAAATTAGGAAAGCGAGAGGATTATTCAAACTCTCAAGGATATGTTGCGTGCTTATGCAATCTACTTTGGAAAGGGTTGGGTTAACCATTTGCCATTAGTCGAGTTCTCATATAACAATAGCTATCACGCTACATCAGGTCGCACCATTTTGAAGCAACTTTACGGGTCCGAATAAGTGTCATTTACCCGTTTGTTGGGCCGAGGTTGGAGAAGTTCAACTCACTCGTCCAAAAATAGTGCAAGAAATAACTGAGAAGATCGTTCAAATCAAGCCGAGAATGCAAGCTGCTTGCTATCGACAAAAGAGATACGTGGTTTTAAAGCGTAAACCGATGGAATTTCAGGTTGGGGATAAAGTTATGCTTAAAGTATTGCCTTGGAAAGGGGTCGTACATTTATGGACAAAAGGGGGAAAATTGGAAACTCTAGGTTACGTTTGAGACCATTCAAGGTGTTGGAAAAGGTTAGATCCGTTGCATATAAGCTTGAGCTTCCGCAAGAGCTGAACAAGGTACACAATATGTTTCATGTGTCCAACTTGAAAAAGTCATTGCTTATGAACCATTAGCCGTTCCGTTGGATGGACTACATTTTGATGACAAGCTTCAATAAATTTTTGTTTGTCGGGAGGAGCGGTAGGAAATCATGGGACCGTGAAGTTAAACGGTTTGAATCAAAGCCGCTTTTCCATTAAGTCCAAGGTTCGACTGGAAACTCAAGAGGGAGGGGGTCCTTGGGGGGTAGTTCACGTCGGGAACGCGAAGACCAATTCTGAAAGAAATATCCACACCTATTCACAAAGACCAAACCGTCGTCAAGTGTCGCGTCTTAAGCCTTGAGGACAAGGCTCACTTAATGGGGGAGACTATAACAACCTGTGTTGTAGGGTCATTGACGTCGTCAATAAATTCACTAAGTATTTTTAGTAATGTACGCGTTTGCTTTAAATCGTAATTGTTAAGTTAAATCGCGTAAGTTAAAAATAATCATTCAATGTAAACGGGCATCAAACAATAAAATGTTTACCTCAAGCAAGTGTTAGGTAATTATTTTGAGGATAATTATTAACTATGTTTATTTTATTTTTATTGGTTACGTAAAGTGTTTACGTTTCACGATAAAATACGTTTAGGCATAACGGGGAACCACAAAACTTTTTTCGCTTTTACAAATCCACAATTGTACCCAATACACAAATTTATAAATATCATTCATTTATATATACCCATGGCCGGAATTCATAGAGATATAACAAGAAAAATTCTTCAAAGTCTTGCAACTGTATGTACATTCAACAAACTAGTAAGTTTTTTAACTTTTACTAGGCAAGACAATTACCGTGACCAAGAAGACTTCCTGTTTTACTCATCTTGTCTTGTACTCCTAATAGTGTCTTTTACTAGTCCTACATATACATCTCTTATACATTGCAAGTAGTGACATATACAACTAAATTTAATATTTGATATTCTGTTTGACCATTTATATTCCATTCATATATTGATGTACCATCGTATCTAACTTGTGTTAACGTATGGCGTTCTTCGTATTGTACATCTGGTGATGTGGGTCTATTATAATAATTTCTTGTTTCTGGTCTTGGAGAGTGCAGGTATCGTTTGATGTATATTTTATTTTATTCACTTCATCTATTTTAAATTGATTTTCTATGTCTAAAATCTCTTCTTCTGAACTGCTATCTTCATTTATATTTGATATTTGTAATCGAGATAATTTTTTCTCAATTTCTTGTAGTATAATATCTTGTTTTCCTAAGTTTATAGTCATATCTATATTATATGGTATAAATATAGGATTTTCTTTTATATTTACTTGTTTTTTTGTGAAGTACATGCTTCAGGATTACAATTTTCTATTCTATTTAATTGTTGACCTATAGTATTTAACATTTAATTAGTATAATTGTTTTGATAGATTATTGTAAATAAATGTTTTTTCTCATCTTTATTGTATTTAGATAGATTTATTCCTATAAATTCTTTATTTATGAATATATCATTTTCAGGTGGATGTAAACTAGTTATAGTTTCTTTTGTTTCTAAATCCATATATGTTCTATTTATATTTGTGGTTTCTTATATTTTTTGATAAAAAAAAGAAAATATATTAATGAAACCTATTACTTTACCTTAAAATGGCTCATATACCAATTAGGAAACAAGATCAATGACTTTTAAGATAAATTATAAAAAGTCCTAGTTAAGATAAATTAGGAAAGCGAGAGGACTATTCAAACACTCGAGGATATGTTGCGTGCTTATGCAATCTACTTTGGAAAGGTTTGGGTTAACCATTTACCAATAGTCGAGTTCTCATATAACAATAGCTATCATGCTAGCATCAAGGTTGCACCATTTGAAGCACTTTACGGTCGAAAGTGTTGTTCACCCGTTTTTTGGGCCGAGGTTGGAGAAGTTCAACTCACTGGTCTATAGAAATAGTGCAAGAAACAACTGAGAAGATCGTTCAAATCAAGAAGAAAATGCAAGCTGCTCGCTATCGATAAAAGAGATACGCAGATTTAAAGCGTAAATCGATGGAATTTCAGGTTGGGGATAAAGTTATGTTTAAAGTTTTTCCTTGGAAAGGGGTCGTACATTTTGGCAAACGGGGGAAGTTGAACCCTAGGTACTTTAGACCATTCAAGGTGTTGGAAAAGGTTGGATCCATTGCATACAACCTTGAGACGAACCATTAGCCGTTCCGTTGGATGGACTACATTTTGATGACAAGCTTCAGTTTGTTGAGGAGCCGGTAGAAATCATGGACCATGAAGTTAAAAGGTTAAAGCAAAGCCGCATTCCACTAGTCAAGGTTCGATGGAACTCCAGGAGAGGTCCTGAGTTCACATGGGAACGCGAAGATCAATTCAGGAAGAAATATCCACACCTCTTCACAAAGACTGCACCGTCGTCAAGTGTCGCATCTTAAGCCTTGATGACAAGGCTCACTTAATGGGGGAGACTATAACACCCTATGTTTTAGGGTCATTGACGTCGTCAATAAATTCACTAAGTATTTTTAGTAATGTACGCGTTTGCTTTAAATTGTAATTGTTAAGTTAAATTGTGTAAGCTAAAAATAATCATTCAATGTAAACGGGCATCAAAGAATTAAATGTTTACCTCAAACAAGTGTTAGGTAATTATTTTGAGGATAATTATTAACTTTTTTCATTTTATTTTAATTGGTTACGTAAAGTGTTTACGTTTCACAATAAAATACATTTAGGCATACCCGAAACCACCAAAACTTTTCTACGCTTTAACAAATACCCACAATTGTACCCAATACCCAAAATTTACTAAATATCATCATATATATCATACCATGGCCGGATTCATAGAGATATACACAAGAAAGTATCTCAAAGTCTTGCAACTTGTTATGTACATTCAACAACTAGTAAAGACTTATGACTTTTACAAGGCAAGACCATACCGTGACCAAGAAGACTTCCATGTTTTACTCATCTTGTCTTGTACTCCTAATAGTGTCTTTTACTAGTCCTACATATATATCTCTTATACATTGCAAGTAGTAACATATACAACACAAAACACTTAAGAAAAATCAAACCATCTCTCCTTTTTTCCTCCATATAAGCCACGGCATCAAACACCCTCTTTATAAAATCCATATCTTGATTTTACAAGACCATACAAGCATTCACACATCATTCTTATGATAACCTAAGGTGTTTTGAAGGGTTGTTAAAGGTTTACAAGTATTGAAGCAAGAAAAGAAAGATTATGGTTTTCTAGTTGTGCAAGCTTTGGTTTATCATCTAAACTAGGGTTTAGATATTGTGGTTCATCATATTACATCATATTAAGGTCATCTAAAACCCTTTATGTCTTTACATTTATCATTTTATGTATATATAAGTTCTTTATAGCAAAAATTACCATTTATGACTTTTAAACATGTAAAAAGAGTTTTTACTTGTGATCATCATTTGGTACACTTTTTTATATGTTATGTGATTGGTAATATCATACTATAATGGGATTATAGGTATTGTAACATGTTGGTTAAGTGTAAAAATGTATATGTATAAACTAGTAAGTAAAGTCACATAAGAAAGTTTATGATTTAATAGCCTTGTTAAGAACTTGTTAACTTGGACAAACGGATAAATGATGGACCTATTGTCTATAAAATATATATGACATAGTATATTAAGAGTTATAAATGACTTGTGGTAAATTATGAAGTTAAAAAGTATATTAAAACAAAATTATACTAATAAACTCAAAAGAATATTTAGGGACTGTTTTGGCATGAAATTTTAGGCATGGATTTTATATTTTATAAGCATACTACGTCTCATGATGATTCCGGGCATATAAGGAACTTGAAAAACGGATTAATAACGAAAAAGATACGTAGTTTACGAGTTTTACGATAATAACCGGAGTTATAAAAGAATTTTTATAAAAACGTGTTATAAAAATTCTACAAACAGAAGGTTTGGTATTTTTATTAAATCACACATATTTTTAGGATTCCAAAACAATAAGACACGAAAATTTTCAATTAAAATGTATAAAAATACTTTTATAAAACTATTTTTATAAAAGTTACTGTTCATCTCAGGAACATTTGTTTCTGTAAACAATATAAATAAATAGAATTTTCAATTACGAGATCGTGCTCGAAAGAATTACTAAAAACGGAGCTAAAACGAATAAAATACGGCGTTTACGATAATTAATGTTTATAAAAGTAATTTTATTAACAATGAACAGTAAAATTTACCGTTCATCAGCAGACCCAACTGTATAAAATGTGATAATTTTGATACACCTTTCAATTACAAAGACGTGCTCGAAGGAATCGCTAAAATCAGGTTTAAAACGAATAAGTTATTACATTTATGGGTTTTACGACAACAAAAACTATAAAAATAACCTTATAACTGGCGTGAACAGTAAAAAGTACTGTTCACCAGAGGACATGAAATACAAAAATTTCATAATTTGATACGTCGTCTTAATACGAAGACGTAGATGTAAAAAACACGAGAAACGGGTTTAAAACGGGAAAGTTATGCTAGTTTTACTAAAGCGTTAATTATAAACGTTTTACCTTATAACCATGATTTCTAAATTACTAATAGATGGTGATTGAGCTATATAGAATTATACATGGTAGTAGTTACCCAATGTGATTAGTACTTATACGACCTATATTGGATTAGGTTGCACTCGATCATTACCGTGACACATTTTCTGTGATACACTTGATATTTGCTCACTCAAGGTGAGTTCATAGCCCTACGTTTTACATGATTTGTATTATATGTTTTTGGGGTGAGAAATAGGTACTGTTTTATAATTGTACACAAGTGGATAAGTTTCACATTATGATTACGTGTTGCCTAAGTAGCGATAACCCTAGTTGAGCCCATTGTCATGAACTGTCAGTTACTGGATTGTGAGCGCGAATGTTATGAATAGATCTATTGGGATTGACATTCCCGTTCGGGGGATTAGTTATCATTGGGCAAAAAACAAACGTATACCATGTCGAATATAGGATGTTGCGGGTTGGAACATCATCACAGGCAATGTAGGCCATTTATATGGTATTCATTTATGTCGAGCTTCAGTGTCATGAGCTTAGGGCAACGTAATTACATTTATATGATGTCTGCATCTGTTGCATTATCATACACTTGGGAAATCTCGTGGTCCTATAATATACGATTTATCAAACCTATGAATTCACCAACATTATTGTTGACGTTTTAAAGCAATGTTTTTCAGGAGGTCAATAAGCACGAGGTGCAAGGGATACATTGGTGGTTTTGATTTGGATATCATGCATTACAATTTTTGTCGCATTACATTTTGTATATCTGTTATGGGCTTGAAATCTTTGTAATTTGAACAAGTGAACAAGTGAAGCTTCGGGCTTATGTAACAAATACTTTGTTAAATCCAATGTATCGGTTTTAAATGACTTTTTAGTCATTCTATATATATCCTGTGTTATTGATCTATGAAGTAACACGCCCCGGACCCTTATTCCGCTACGAACCGGTGTTACATTCGTCATTACTTACATCTGTTTTTCTAGAATAAAACTTTATACTAAACTATTATTACATTTTTATCATCTAGTATCTTATAATCATCATAAGGGTCATGTGAATCTTAAAATAGGTCTTCACTAGGTGTTGGAGAACTTCTAATTTCATTGATGAATCTTTCTAACTCTTGCTTATCTTCACATTCTTTAATCTTCTTTGCAATATCCATATTCATCATTGGAATTTTTGTAGTAGATATTCTTGGAGATTCTTGTATAAGATTGATGTGGTATTTCATAACTGCTTCTTTGTTTGCTTGACTTTCTTCAATTTGTTTCCACCATTTGACACTAAATTATCGCAACAATAGTGGCGAAGAACTCCCTTCTGCTTCTTGTTTTTTATGTGTAAATGATAAAATCCATGGTAATTTGATTATGGCAGAGAATTGTAAAGAGTATTCAAACGAAGGGGCAATTTCTTGTTTAAATAAAACTTTATATTGGTTATATCCTGCTAAAACCTGTGAAGATAATTCCCATCAATTTATACCATTTTGTAAACCATCTTGGATACTTTAGAGAAAATTCTTTGAAGAAATGGAAAAGCCATGTATGAAAATGGGCCTTTAATAAAAATGCTTTATTCCAAGCTTCTATATAATTATAATAGTTATATCCTGGATAATCTGGGTAACATGATAAGACTTTATTTGTAAATGATTTATTGCCCCAATCTTCTGGTGATAAAACTTTGATAATTTTAACTTTGCTAAAATCTATTTTCCTTTGGTCTTCTTTGTTTTAATTATGGCGAATTTGGACAGATTGACTGTCAAATAGAACTGCTTCATTATATTCTCTGGTCTGGTAATCATTGTTGTAAAAATTTGTATTCTGTGGGAATATATAATTCATCAAAGATGGAAATCCTTAATTTAGTTTATGTTCTTCTATGGGTTCTAGAATTTTGATGACTTGTTTATTTGGGTTAACTTGAAATTCTGGTTTACTAGAGGGAGATCTTGGTATACTTTAATATGGTGATGAGCTGTTGTAGGTGATTTGTTATAGAGACTTAGACTTTGTGGCATTCCTTGTAATCTGGCTAATGCTGAATAAGTTGGTATTGTTATTGAACTATGAGTGGGTGGATAAGGAGTAAGAGTTAAGAATCTATTTTGAGTCTGGTTTAAAGGAGATGGGGGAAAAGGTAATCTTGGTCTTGGTAAAATGATCTTTTTATTTGAATTATTCATCCCTGTAAAATTTCACTTGATAAGAAATCTGGTAAATGATTATTTTCTCTTTTAACATGTTTAATTGTAAAATCAAAGTTACTTAATAAAGCTTGCCATCTGGCAAAAATCTTTTTTGAAATAAATTTTTTTACATCTTTTTCTATAATAGATTTTGCAGATAAATAATCGATTCTTAATAAAAATTGTTTCATAAAAATATCATCTTCAAATTTTTTAATATTTAAAACAATACTTAAAATTTCTTTTTTTAACAGTAGAATAGTTCTTTTGTGTATTATTCCAAGATCCTGAATAAAATCTAACTAGTGTTTCTTTTTTACTGTCTTTTATTCTTTGTTTTAATATTCCACCGTAGCCTATATCACTAGCATCTGTTTCAACTATGAGATAAGCATCTGGGTGTGGTATGTTTAAACATGGTAACTCTTTTATTTTATTTTTTATATTTCTAACAATTTGAGTATGGTTTTCAGTCTTTAGGATTATTTTTTAGTCTATCATACAATGGTTTACTAAGACTTCATAAATCCTTAAAGAAGTCGTGTATATAATTAAGACATCCTAAAAATCTTTGTAATTGTTTTTTATCTTTAATTTCATCAGGAAATTTATTTCTAAATTCTAGACTTCTACTTATAGGTTTGATGGTTCCTTAAACTATATCATGTCCTAGAAATCTTATTTCTATTTTGAAAAGACTTATCTTTGTAGGGGAAACCGCTAAACCATTCTTAATTATAATATTATAAAATATATTTAAATGTTTAAAATGTTGATCTATATTTTTAGAAAATATTAGTACGTTGTTAATGTATACAATAGCAAAATTACTTATAGGATTTATTATATCATTCAAAGTATTTTGGAATTCTGAAGGGGCATTCTTTAATCCAAAAGACATTACATTCCATTCATAATGTCCAAAAGGTACATTAAATCCTGTTTTATATTTATCTTTTTCATCTATTTGGATTTGCCAGAATCCTAATTTCATATCGAATTTTGAAAATATTTTTGAATCATATAATTTTTTTAATAAGTCTCTTTTATTATGTATAGGGTATCTAATCCATTCTAACACTTTGTTTAACAAATTGGTTCAATCGGCCCACGTAGATGAATCTGAAGATTAGATATAGATAATGATTTATACTTTTATAGTATAGACGATGTTGTAGTATAACAATACTAACTTAGTAATATTCTAACCGTGGATTAGACTTGATTTTGAGGATTAGTTACCTGATTAGCAAGTCGGTTGAGACATCAGACGGATTTGTTGCTATGTCTAGGGGTATGCTAGATTAGACATCTAAAATTTGTAGATTATGATGAAATTACTTAGTGGCATCTTTCATTAACTGCTTATGGATATGAACTTTTGTCAAAGACACATTAGAGGTCCGTTGACTATATTTATTATAGGATTAAAATTTGTAAGTTTTAAGTCTTAAAGGATTCGCGCAATATGTATCCGCTGTTTACTCTATGGTGTACAAGTCAAATACCTGAGGTTATTTCATGTGCTTAACCCACATTCCCACTAATTCTTCATATTCCTGATCTTAATAAATACCACTATATATGATTTATAACTTTTTGGATATTGTTCTTATCAGGTTCTCATATGCTATTTGAAACTACAGTGCACTAAGCCATTGAACCCGGGGTCTTAGTATGTAAAGTTGCAGCAGTAGTAATCATGTTTTTAGAGGCGCAGTTGATGGTTGGTTCATTGCATCCTCTTTTATTCATAGGTACCTTCCCTATACATCTTACGTTGTCAATTCTTAATGTTAAAAGCAATCGTATAAAGTTTTATATCTTAAACATCGTGTAAAAAGTTTCAACCTTTAAGCTACCAATACAAAGGTGATTCTCCTTTTACTTCAAGTGAAATCTTTAAATTTGGTACCGTTTCTTATAAGTGTTTACCGTTAGGATCCAATGTCATTGTGTGTGTGTTCTAACCTTTATATGTTTTATTCGTCATTGTAAGCCGTTGAAGGCTTTTGATAATTGTTTCACTTGATAACTGTACATATCTAAGTTGCAGCCATCTGACCATATTGAGTTGAGGAAAACAGGAAAGTTATGAGATTGAGGATGTAGTCATATGTAGAAATTTTTTGGCAATATGTTTTGTAATGGACCTGTTATAAAAGGATTGATAAACTTGCTTTTGAAGAAGCCTATTTGGATCACCTATCCAAGTGTGTGATTTATGGACTGTTTTTATTTAACATAATCTAAGCTACTGGTTTCGGATATTTACATGATATGTATAAATAAGATCATGAGTGGTATAGTTTTCTTCATGAGGTTTGAGTTGTCGAGATGCATAAGCAATGACTTTTTCTCTTTGCATTAATACAGCTCCTAACCCTTGAAGAGATGCATCACAGTAAACGACAAAATTATCGTTTCCTTCTGGTAATGCTAAATATAGTGCTTCAACATAGTTTTTGTTTAATGGTTAAAAGCTGGATCCTGTTCTTCGCCCCAGATATAACTCTTGTTTTTCTGGGTTAATCTAGTCAAAGGCTTTGCAATCTTTGAAAAACCTTCGATAAATCTTCGGTAATAGCCGGCGAGTCCTAAGAATTGACGCACTTCTGTGGGTGTAGTGGGAGATGTCCAATTCTTAACAGCTTCAATCTTGGCAGGGTCAACCTGAAGTCCTTGACTATCAGAAGAGAAGACGCATAGAAAATTGCACGATATGAATCAAAAATCACATTCTATAGAACTTGAAGCATACAATTTCTCTTTTTCGTAGTGAATTCAAGATAATTCTGAGAAGGATTATGCATGTCTTTCTTCGTTACGAGAATAAAAGAATATCATCGATAAACACTATTACGAATTTATCCAGATATGGTTTACATACACGATTCATGAGATCCATGAATACAGCTGGTGCGTTTGTTAAACCAAATGGCATGACTTGAAATTCATAGTGTCCGTATCTTGTTCTGAAAGCAGTCTTAGGAATATCTTCTTCCCTTACTCTTAGTTGATGATAACCAGATCGAAGTCGTTTTTGAATAAACTCTTGAACCTTGAAGTTGATTCGAAATAAGATCATCGGTCTTGGCAATGATAACGAATCTTTATGTGGGTAATTTTATTTCAACCTCGGTAATACGATACACATTCTGAAAGATCCGTCCTTCTTTTTAACAAATAAGATAGGAGCTCCCCAAGGCGATGTACTTGGTCGAATGAAACCTCGGTCGGTTAGTTCAAGGCTTTTATAAAAATATATGGGGACAGTACATATATTAGACTCAGCTAAAGCTATCAACGACTGATCAAACTTAAGTATTCTAGCATCTCTTTAGTATCATGCAAATGGTGCATCAATCTCCTATTTCTAGTCAAAGTTTTATAGCAATTTGAACATAAACCTAAATAAGTAGAAATTACATGATTTTCTATGTTCTTTAATAGCTTTTTCAGAGAATAGTTTTATACTTTGATGGTCTTGTAATATAGGTAAAATTTTCTCAGTAGTATTAATAGAATAACTTTGGAAAAATTCAAATGATCCGATTCTATAAATAGTTTTAACATCTTGCTTAGGAATATTCTAATTTTTGTAATTTATTTTCTATATTTGAAATCATAATTTCAACAGAATTAGCATGATCTTGTTCTTCTTCAATATCAGAAGAGGAACCATTCTTTCGACTTAGTAATAGTTTTGATATCTTATTCATGATGAATTATATTGTTTATATTGTGTTAAAGACAACTGAATAAAGTTTATATTACCTGAATTTACAATTCAACGGGAACATCCCCATATCGTCATGGTACGGCCGTCTTACGCTCCCTGGTGCGGCTAATTCTAACGGACATGATCGACAGGACTTACCAACGCAGTCATGTAGTATTCATTTAATATGGAACTTATTCATTAGTTTAACATAACATTAACATTGTAATTTATTAATTATAAGACATGAAACCTATTACTTTACCTTCAAATGGCTCTGATACCAATAGGGGACAGGATAAATACTAATTAAGTCAATATTAGTTTATAGTAAAATATATAATAAAAAGTTCTATTTGAATAATACAAAACATCATGTATATAAGAAAGAAGGAATAAGTAGTAAAAAAGAATTAGGAAATTTTTGTGAACAATATGGTTACGAACCATTAAAAGAATCAAATATCTATATTAAAAGAAGACAGCTAAAAGATTTACCAAATCAAGACTAAGCGATGATGACAGAAGGCAATAGCAACTGAAAAAGATAGCAAGGACAATAATGCAAAAAGGATAAAGAAGGACAATAATGTGCTCATCCACTATCAAAAAGAAAAAGGCAGACAGCAAGGACAATAATGCAAAAAAAAATGACAAGACTTAACCTAAATTCCGGTTAACCAAAGAAATTTCAAGAATTTATTTAATCTATAAAAAGAAGAGACTTCATCAAAGAAAGGCAGAATCCATTTTATGAAGAAAAAACCCACACTTATATTATCCACCTCCCAATGTTCAAAAACCTTAGATTTTCAGATTATTGTATCTCGAGTACCTTTAAACCAGACGTTAGATCGGACTTTTATCTCTGAAAAAAGTTGTTAAAATCAATCGAAGATCCCAACAGCTCAACCTTAATAAATAATATACAAAGCATAAGAGCATAAGTTCTCAAAAATGGCATACAAAAGTTAACATAACAATACATGGAGAATTTAGATTATCATTAATAGCTTTATTTGATTCTTGAGCAGATTTAAATTGTATACAAGAAGGATTAGTGCCTACCAAATATTATGAAAAGTCATCACAAAGAGTGGATGGATTTAATGGTTCTAGGTTAAATATAAGTTATAAATTATCTAATGTCCATATTTGCAAAGATAATTATTGTTTCAAGACACATCTTATATTAGTAAAAAAACCTAAGTTCCCAGATCATATTAGGATCACCTTTTATAACAAAATTATACCCTTTTGAAGTAAGTGAAAAAGGTCTTTCTACTAGGATATTAAATAAAGATATTACTTTTGAATTCATAACTCTAGTAAAAATCAGAGAAGTAAATGTTTTAGATAACAAAAGAAAACATATAAAGTATTTAATAAATGAAATAAACGATATAAGAATTAAGAACGTATTATAAGATAACTATATAAAAAATAGAGTTAAATATCTCAAAGAAAAATTCAAAAATAATGTATGTGCTACTACACCAAATGCATTCTGGAAAAGAAAACAACATATTATTGAGTTACCATATATTAAAGATTTTAATGAAACAAATATTTCAAAAAAATCAAAATCTATACATATGTCTCAAGAACTAGAGACCCATTATAAAAAAGAGATACACGGATTATTATAAAGAAAAATAATAAGATATTCAAAGTCTCCATGGTCATGCTCGGCCTTCTATGTTATGAATCAAGCTGAGATTGAAAGAGGGGCACCTAGATTACTCATAAACTATAAACCATTAAACAAAGTGTTAGAATGGATTAGATACCCTATACATAATAAAAGAGACTTATTAAAAAAATTATATGATTCAAAAATATTTTCAAAATTCGATATGAAATTAGGATTTTTTGGATTAAACAATGCCCCTTCGGAATTCCAAAATATTATGAATTATATAATTAATCCTATTAGTAGTTTTGCTATTGTAAACATTGACGACATACTAATATTTTCTAAAAATATAGATCAACATTTTAAACATATAAATATATTTTATAATATTATATTTAAAAATGGTTTAGCAGTTTCCCCTACAAAGATAAGTCTTTTCAAAACAGAAATAGGATTTTTAGGACATGGTATAGTTCAAGGAACCATCAAACCTATAAGTAGAAGTCTAGAATTTACAAATAAATTTCCTGATGAAATTAAAGATAAAAAACAATTACAAAGATTTTTAGGATGTCTTAATTATATACACAACTTCTTTAAGGATTTAAGAAGTATTTGTAAACCATTGTATGATAGACGTAAAAAGAATCCTAAACCATGGACTAAAAACCATACTCAAATTGTTAGAAATGTAAAAAATAAGATAAAAGAGATACCATGTTTAAACATACCACACCCAAATGCTTATCTCATAGTTGAAACAGATGCTAGTGATATAGGCTACGTTGGAATATTAAAACAATGAATAAAAGACAGTAAAAAAGAAACACTAGTTAAATTTTATTCAGGATCTTGGAATGATACACAAAAGAACTATTCTACTGTTAAAAAAGAAATTTTTAGTATTGTTTTAAATATTAAAAAATTTGAAGATAATCTTTATATGAAACAATTTTTACTAAGAATCGATTGTTTATCTGCAAAATCTATTATAGAAAAAGATGTAAAAAAATTAATTTCAAAATTTTTTTTCGCCAGATGGCAAACTTTATTAAGTAACTTTGATTTTACAATTGAACTTATTAAAGGAGAAAATAATCATTTACCACATTTCTTATCAAGAGAATTTTTACAGGGATGAATAATTCATATAAAAAGATCGTTTTACCAAGACCAAGATTACCTTCTCCCCCATCTCCTTTAAACCAGACTCAAAATAGATTCATAACTCTTACTCCTTATCCACCCACTCATAATTCAATAACAAGACCAACTTATTCAGCATTAGCCAAATTACAAGGAATGCCACAAAGTGCAAGTCTCTATAACAAATTGCCAACAACAGCCACATCATTATCTTCAAGTATACAAAGATCTCCCTCTAGTAAACTAGAATTTCAAGTTAACCTAAATAAACAAGTCATCCAAATTCTAGAACCCATAGAAGAACAGAAACTAAGTCAAGGATTCCCATCTTTGATGGATTATATATTCCCACAGAATACAAATTCTTACAACAATGATTACCTGACCAGAGAATACTATGAAGCAGTTCTAATTGACAGTCAATCTGTCCAAATTTGCCATATTTATAACAAAGAAGACCAAAGGAAAATAGATTTTAGCAAAGTTAAAATTATCAAAGATTTATCACTAGAAGATTGGGGCAATAAACCATTTACAAATAAAGTTTTATCATGTTACCCAGATTATCCAGGATATAACTATTATGATTATATTGAAGCTTGGAATAAAGCATTTTTATTAAAGGCCCATTTTCATACATGGTTTTTCCATTTCTCCGAAGAATTTTCTCTGAAGTATCCAAGATGGTTTACAAAATGGTATAAAATGATAGGAATTATTCCAGAAGTTTTCCCTTCACAGGTTTTAGCAGGATATAACCAGTATAAAGTTTTATTTAAATAAGAAACTGTCCTTTCGTTTGAATACTCTTTACAATTCTCTGCCATATTTAAATTACCATGGATTTTGTCATTTACACTTAAAAAACAAGAAGCAGAAGGGAGTTCTCCGCCACTATTGCTACGATAATTTAGTGTCAAATGGTGGAAACAAATTGAAGAAAGTCAAGCAAACAAAGAGGTAGTTATCAAATACCACAACCGTCTTATACAAGAATCTCCAAGAATATCTACTACAAAAATTCCAATGACGAATATGGATATTGCAAAGAAGATTAAAGAATGTGAAGATAAGCAAGAGTTAGAAAGATTCATCAATGAAATTAGAAGTTCTACAACACCTAGTGAAGAGCTATTCCATGATTCACAGGATCCTTATGATGATTATCAGATATTAGATGATTAAAATGTAATAATAGTTTAGTATAAATTTTATTCTAGAAAAACAGATGTAAGCAATGACGAATATAAAAGAAGACAACTATAGAGACGTAAGCAGTGACATCAAAAGGCATTATAAAAGAAGATTTCAAAAAGAAGATTGAAGACAGCTCATCCATGATAAAAAGAAGACCATTATCAAAAGAAGACAAGTAGACAAGCTGTGCTAGTAAAGAAAAGAAGATTCACAGGACATGATCATTTTGATGTTACGCATGTCATTGACGAGTTTAGTAAACCGATCATAGTAGACTTGAATGGTTTCTCCTTTGTTCTGACGAAAGTGTTCAAAATCATCATACAGTTATGATTCCTGGTCTTCTTTGGTTAATTTCGAACCTTCCAGGAGCATCTTCACATTGTCTCATATATCTTTTGCATCAATGTAATGGTTGATAAGAGTGTAGATGTCCTTTGGTAGCCCTTGAAGTAGGATGTTTGTTGCCCGAATGTCAGCATTGTACCGTTCCTTATCTTCAGGAGAAAGGTGAAAATAGACTCAAGGTCGTTCTGGACCTAGATGTAGGGTACCTTCAGTTCCTTCAACAATTGTTTCCCGAAACATCCCCATCTGAAATGGTCCTTCATCATTTGACTTCAGAATGTTCACACTATTCTTTTTAACCCGACAATACAGTCAAATACATTGTTGCCATGATGCAAAGTCAGTCCTAGCACATTGGATGTCTTCCGAAAGATTAGCCATCTTAATTAATTATGAAATGATTAAGTTGATCGAACAATGATTATTGATTGTATGTTAAAAGTGATGATTGTTTGTTATATTAGGTGATATGTTGTTTAATTATGATTTTATTTGGTTGAAATAAGTTAACGTAATGAAGATAATGAGACTTAGGCTAAACGCAGTGAAGAAGCTTAGACAAAACTCAGTGAAGAAGCTTAGACAAAACTCAGTCAAGTCTTATGACAAAATGCAGTCAAGAAATGAAATGGACAGAGTCTCCCCTAGGCAAAATACAATATGGGTCTTCAATTAGGCAAATCGCAGAGACAAATCACAACCTGTTATAGACAAACCGCAGGACCTAAAACGCAGTGACCAAAATGCAAGATCTTGAGACAAAACACAGTGACACAAAATGCGGAGAAAAAATGCAGTAGTCAAAACGCAGTCCCTAATAAGACAAAACGCAATACTTTTACCCTTTACAAAACGACAAAACGCAGTGTCCTTTTTCTGATAAAACACAGGAGACAAAACACAATGTTGGGATTCTTGATTTGATGAGACAAAGTGAATAAAAGAATGAAACAAGATGGAAACAAGAAGGACCAAAATTTTCATCATGAAGTTCTACAAGATGTAGAAGAAAATAAAGATTTGGTCAAAATATTATAAGAATGAATATTAATAAGAAGATAATTAATTGATTCTCTCATTAATATATTAATTAGTTTCCTTGTAAGCCTAGGACTCCTTATGCTATAAAAGGAGGTCCAGGCATTTAGAAAAATATCAATCCATAGAAACATAGTCGACTGATGAGAGTCGAATAGTAAAGGTGTGTGTGTACACTATAGTTAGTAGTTAGTAGTTAGTAACCCTAAGTTATAGTTGGGGTAATAGGAAAACAATCAATAAAGAAAACCTTGTGATAACATTGATTGTGTTCTTCTAATTCCGTTGTGCATAGTCAATCATTGTTATTGTTCATCTTAGATATACAAGATCTCAATTTGTATCAGAAGGCTCTTGATTTAGGATCTACAATGTTTTTGAAGAAACCATGAAACCTTTTGGGTGTCCTGTTACCATCTTAAATACTAGGGATCATCTAGGCAAGTTTAATGGAAAAGCTGATGAGGAATTTTTTGATGAGTACTCTGTGGTTAGTAACCCTATTAGAGTATTTAACAGAAGGACAAGGATTGTTGAAGAGACCTTAAACCTTAGATTTCTTTAAAATGCATCTAATGTGAAAGGAAATGGACCAGAATGGCTTTTTGATGTTGATTCTTTAACAATATCTATGAATTATGTGCCAGTTGTTACAGGAAATCAAACTAATGGTATTGTAGGAACCAAAGATAACATTGTTGCAGGACAAGCTGAAAACAAGAAAGAACCTGCACCAGATTACATCGTGATACCTTTTTGTACAACTGAAAAATCAGTTCACTTGAGGCTAGTCAACCAACGATGCATGTTTTTGTATTTCACTCTTTGTACAAAGGTATACGAGCGTATGATATTTTTAAGATCAAGTTTCACCAATTATTAAAATTTCTTTTAACTAACAGAAACACTCTCTTTTCCTTCAACTGTTAATCATCTACTTAGCAGGTTGATTTTTTTTAGTTTACCGTTTTTGTGATTTTACTTACTCTATAAAGTGACGTGCGTTAGTATTACGATCATAACCTTCATTGTCTCTTTTGTGCAGGCAATTTCGCACCATTGACTCATCTCCTTAGCTTCTTGACATAATTGCAGATTAAACTAAGTTAGTGAAAGAAAATTATATAAAAAAAAGTCCAAAAATTCTTCTCCTAGTAAGGGGCCATGAGTTTTAAGGGTTTCTCTTCACGGGTCTCTCTCATAATGAACATCTACCGATCTAAAAATAAAAATAAAATTGGAATTAAGATACGACAAAAGAGATTAATTAAAAACCCGGTGTGTGAAGTTTGACTGGTTAATAAAAAGACTCTTTTTATTTTTGGCTAATTTGGTCAGGACCAAATCACACACACAAAGAAAAAAGCATCCTCTTCCGCTCTAACATGTACCCTAACCATCATCACTACATCAATCCAGCGGATGAGGCACTAATCAATCATGCGAGAAAAGCAATCTTTTAGGAAATTTCTATACCAGGGTGCACAATAATCTACTCATAAACTAACCAGAGTATACACAACACATACCAAATCAAACCACTGATATCCAAGAGTTGAACCGAAAGGGTACAATGAGAATTGATGAACGTGGATTCGAAACAATTGCCGTGGCTAGAATTGGAAATGTGTCTTTGTATAGAGCAGTGAGTCGTGGACTTATGGGCGATGAAGGTGACTATATGCAGTTGTTCAAAATTGGAATGATGAGAGCTTTTAACACACGCGATGGATCCACAGCCCACATACCGTAGCATTCACATATGGGTTGTAAGAAGGATTAGTATGACTCATCTGTAGATGCTTACGGTATGTGGGTTGTGGATCCATCACGTGTGTTAAAAGTTCTCATCATTCCAATTTTGAACAACTGCATATAGTCACCTTCATCGCCCATAAGACCACGGCTCACCGCTCTGTACAAAGACTCATTTCCAATTCTAGCCACGCCAATTGTTAAAACCTCTCACTAAATCTTTATCCATTAGAATAATGGTATTTAATGCGAAGGATGAGATTTTAACCGAGTTTCTCTCCACTCCGGATGCTGAAATCGAGTTCACAGCTTATGTGTTGTGTGTGCCGACTATATCGAATGTAACAAAAGCTTATGCCATAAAGGCCGCTCTTCCCATTTTGACCCCTCAGCCCACCAACAACAACGCTCCTGAAGAAGTCCTCAGACGAAATAGAATTGTAAGTTCTTATACCTTTTCTTATTTATTATTAACTAGTTTTAATACTCGTGCACACACGGGGCTTTCACATTAAATTTTAGTTTAGTTTTAATTTCCATTTGACATTAAGTAAGTTTGAAATCGTGCAAGCGCAAGTTATTGTCAAGAAAATGATTAAACAAAAAGACAATAAATTT